>WEKY01049398.1:4790-44483 GCA_013390045.1 Picathartes gymnocephalus
GTCATTTAGTGCAAGAGATCTCTTATCTCGACAACCAGCACTCTCTCAGAGAAAAGTTAGCTTCTTATTGCTTCTATTCCACTATGGAAGAGTTTGTTTAAAACAGAAAGGAAACTGATCACTGCAGTTTCTGCTGTTGTTAGGTTACTGCTCATTCCCTGTATTTAGTGTAATTATTTTAGACAGAACCTGCTTGCATACGGCAAAAATCACAGCTTTTATTCAGTTTTTCTTTTGTGGAACTTAAAAATAGAATCTTTTCTTTAAATGCACCTTAAACTTATATTTACCAATGCAAAATATGTGCTCTTGAGCTGACCCTATCTACAAGCAAGTATCTGGGAGATGTATAAGTCTTTATGTTTGTTAACTAAATTACAAATAAACTGAGCAGAATCTCCCCTATCAGTTTGGGTGTGCTCGTCTTTCCACATGGTCCATTAAGCATTCTTCCCTGGAGGTTCACTCTTTCAGAGTGTCTTTTATCGGATACAATTTCCCCACCAGTGACTGTTGTGCTGAAGGAAACGTCGTGTGTATAAACAAGATGTTTATATACTACAGTGAGCCTTGAGCAAGGTAATGCGCTTTACATAATTACAAATGTGGGAAAAATGATCAATTAAATCTTGAAGGCAGTTTCTTAGATTTGTGTTGGGCTGCCAGATGTGGTTTGAGGGTCCTCAGTCAGAGCAGAGCTGAAGAGTTTGGGATTAGTCTTCTGTCTCTCTCTCTCTCTCTCTCTCCTCTCTCTCTAGTAATGGAGGCACCAAGGTTATAACCTAATAAACAAAACCCTGACTTTTCTCTAGTAAGACCAAAACTTACCCTGCTTTGCAAACTGTTATAAAAATACTATGTGAGATCCATTATTTTAACATAACCATTATTTTTACATAATCATAGTTCATTTGGCTAATTACATTGAACCAAAACGAATGTAATTTCTTGCAAAATGTTTGTCACTAGTCCATTTTGTAAACTAGTGGTTACATTCAGGAATTTAAAGAGTAGTTATCAGCTTCAGGTATTTGGTTCTGGATTTTATGTTAAGGGTCTCCAAGTCTCTGATGGCAAAATGTGTCTTATGAAGATCAAATTTCCTTTATTTAATCTTTACTAAAGACCCAGATTTTAGGGGTAAACACTAAAAGTGCTTTTTAGATGAGCACTTCTCAAGTGCAGGTTATGACAGTTTGTCAGCTCCAAAAAAGGAGATTGATAAGGGGCAAATGTTTGCCAATATGAAGAAGTTCAAGTTTCTTCAATAGGAGGTGTCTTGTTTCAAAATCAGGAGAGACTACAACAGATAAAAGTAACTCTATCTGAGTATCCAGTAGCCTGTGACCACAAATCATATTTCCACAGGAGCCTGAATACACAGTTTTACTATTTATAATTGTGTGATGCAAATTAGAAAAATAGAAAATATTGCTGGAGAATAGATCATAATCTGAGGGAAAATTTTAGCAGAATTAACTTTTTTTTCACAATTTAATATTTTCTATTGCAAACACATGACTCTTGTCCAGGAGGAGAGGAACAGTAGACCAAATTAAGATAATTTGTCATAATTTTCCTACTCAGTGTCTTGATGGGTTTAATTTCATTTTGTAATATTACCAGGTTTTTTAATAAGCTTTATAGAACCATATTAATTAGTGCCTTTGGGGAAGTTAGAAGAGAAAATATTTTTGTGAGAGAAGATGCGTATGAAATATTCTCAAATAGAAATAATGATTTTTTTTTCCTTCCACTCTTTAGGCCTCTTTCCCTTGGCCTGACTACTACATCATATATTTACATGATGAAATAAAATTATCTCTTCTTTTTTCTTTTTTCTTTTTTTCTTTTATTCTTGAAAATGAGCATGTTTTGTGAAAAGAGAGCTGAGGAACATCATGCAGAGAAATCTACTTTGGAAACTCAATGAATTACAACTGAGTTTTTTCCATTTCTCTGAACTGCGTTTGCATGCTTTAAATGATTTACTGTTCATTAGTTCAGGTTAGAAAAAAACTTTTACTCTGTTACTGTGAACTGCAGAATTCAATAAAAGAAAGGAAAATGTTTCACTTGCAGAGACGTTGAAAGGACAATTATGGTTCTTCTGAGTTTACATCAGGATATGGTAGCAAGCTGCTTTCTTTTTAAATCCTTAGTAATTTAGGAGCGTGAGTCTCATAGAAACATAATGGACTTGCAGTCTGAAATGGCTCTAAATGGGAATTTCAAATGTCCCACTGACTGTTTGTGTTAGGCAAAATTGTTCCAGTCTTTGTTGGACCAGATGGGGATAATAGGAAATAAGCCTGACTGTTATATTTCTGCTTGCCTTCTGCATCCTTTTAGTGGGGGCAAAAGAGAATCTGAATTTCTTTCAGCTAATCCTGGAGTGATCCCTTTTAGACAAAGAGTTGACTCCAACAGCTCAATCCAGCCCCAGAATAAAAGGAATTTATATATATTCTTTCTTGAGGTCCATTTAGCAAAGTAAATATTGCCACTGCTCTGTGGTAATGTGGGGGTTTTTTTCAGCTGGGGTGGCCAAAGGACACAGAAACAATGGGGAGAACAACAGCACATCTCTCCTGCCACAAGAGCAGGGGAGAGGCACCAGGTGTTAAGATTTAGGAGCAAAGCCCTGTCATGTGTCTCTTTTGTTAAATGCCCAGCAAGGAAACTGGTTTCACACAGATTATTAGTCATGAGTGGAAGCTCTGCTTTTCCAATCTCAGCAAACTCCTCAGTAGGCAGGATCACTTTTAGGGCATCCTAATTTTCAGTTAGGGGTTTAGCTTCCCTTGCATTTTGTTGTGACACAAGCACCTTGTTCCCTAAACCAGCAGTGTTTCTAGGCCAGCTCTCCAGCAGACAGAGATTATCTCAGGTTCCATTCGACATGGCTGGAACTGCTACTTGGTTCCCCTTCTTCTCCTGAGGATTTCTGCTACTATTTTTTATGCAATATTTAAGGCAAGTTCTCCTGCTCCCAGGACATCAGCTGCCAGCTTTATTAAGTAATTGGAGTGCAGGAGTCATGCTTACAGCTCAGCCTCTGCTGATGGGAATTCAGCAGGGAGAGCTGAACTTTATTCCAAAGTACAGCACAGCCCTTCTCCAGAGGGGCCAATGAATGTGAGAGAAATATATGAACAGGCAAGTCCCCCCATAACAGTCATCACTTATTAATGCTTGAAAGATAAGAGCACTACCTTCTGAGTCTGCCTCAAGTTTCTAAACACAGATTTTGCAACCGTTTTGGTTATATCAGCTTCATTTTCTTACTTTACAATTTCCTGGATAGCATGAAAGAAAGTGGAGGGAATTCCTTTCATGCCTATCACAATTATTTCCTCCAACTATTTGGTATTTTTTTCCTTCTTTCTTTCTTTTGCAGTTTTGTTTTTGTATTTTTTTCAATGCTGGTGATTTTGAAATTAAATTGATATTTTACAGTGAAGTGCTATAGCACTATTTTGGAAAATATTAACATTTTTCAGCTTATTCTGCCATTCTTCCTCCATAGTTCTTCCTTTTTCTTTCTCTTCCCCAATATTTTACTCATCAAAACTAGTGCAGATTTATGGAAAATTTTATTGCCCTGGAAACCAGCTTCTGTTGAGCTCTCTTTATTACTCAAATATTTAATTGTCTGATCATATGTGTGTGTGTATTAGTGAGGAGCATCATTAAATCTCCTCTGTGTCACTTTATCTCCAAACATGTACAATTTTTTCATTATTCTTTGGTTACTTGCTATATCACGATAGATTCTTTGTGGTCATACATACACTTCATACACTTTGTAGACCTGAGAGAAATATATGGAGAAATGAAAATTCCTGGTAATGTAACTGGAATGAAACACCAGATAAAAGCCAGCAAACTTCTACAACACTAAATCAGAAGTTTGCTCAAGCTATTGCCTGTTCTGCATGTTGTCTATCATGCCCAAGTGACCAGTGAAGGAGGACACAGAACATCACAAAATGATCCTTTCGTGACTCCCGCTGCCTGTCTGACAGAATCTCTCATTTTCAGAGCATAGCAGCTGAGAACCTCTCTGGTGCTGAAACTGTTTAGTGCTCCACAGCATCCTCCATCCACTCCACATCCTTTTTCCCCAGCAAGCTCTGCAAAGTTCTGGAGTAGTTTTTCTGGTGCGTTGCCCTGGTGACACTTCAGCGATCAGCCAGGCAGAGCTATCACAGTGAGGGATTGCACAAACTTTGCAAACCGATTAATGTGCCTGGAACGCTGAAAAATATTAAAGTATAGTCCTCAGTTAATCACAATGCCAGGGGACAAAGGCAGAAACAAGACTAATGTGGTTCAAGCAGTGATCCTCTGATGTGCTCAGAGTGGTCTGTGATCAAGGTCACCACTCCCACCCACCCTTTATCCCCCAATTCTTTAGGATATCAGCTTTCTCCTGACTGTGAGAGCTTTTACATTGTAATGCTAACATAAAAAAAGCATCTTTGCAAGACAGGTTTTCTACTATTGCTCACCTGACTGTGAAAATCATGTACTGACAATTGAATTTTTCGAAGCAAAAGTGAGTGATATACTTGTTTGTGTTTGCATGATGCATTTTTCCCTCAGGGACCTCATGTTCAACTCATCCATTATTTAAAATTCCTGCCAAAAATCAGTGGATCCTCCAAGCATAAAAATACTGCTAGAGCATCTCTACATCTCAGCAGCATAAGTAATTGCTGCTGATCATACACTAAGCCTCATGAAGAGCCTCTTTGCTCAGATGATCTCTAGTGGAGCTCATACAAGAATTACGCTGTTTTGTCATGCCATCAGTATTCTGGAATATCAACAAATACTGAGATGTTATGAAATAACAGTGGTAAAAAGACTAGCTCAGGCTGGTGTGGTTGAGGAGTGTGGCCTCACACAGTTTTTAAGATGTGCCTTCACCTTTCTCCATCTCTGAAGCTCCAGGCTGAGAAGAGTTACACAGGTAAATTGGTTAAAGTTCCTGGGAACATTCACCTGAGTAAGGATTATCTTGCACGTGGACAATCAATACAGCTTAATATTAACTCTTGTTTATTAATTGTTTTTTTCCTATTCTGCTGAAGACTAAATGATCTTAGCTGAACTACCTCTGTTCAAGAAACTGTTTAAGATGGTTCTTCACAATTTAACCAAAATATGAATAGAATTATTTTTTTAGTTTGAAAAGAAGAAGCAACAATATAACCAACCTACTGTTTTGTTTGAGTCACTGTGATTTCCTACCATAATATTGTATTTGGGCTATATTATTTCCAAGATGTTTCACTTCTTTACATTTTTTACAATTACTTGAAATGTCCTTTTTGTGTAAAGGAGTGCATGTACTGTAGATGGATATCCATCAGGATGTACAGTCTACAAAAAAAAGGCAGAGCAATAACAATACAAACATATGGCAACCAGATGCCAGCCAAGCATGAAGTCAGGAAAAGGTGATATGGGGTAGCTCACACGAGAAAACAAAACCAGGAATGTTTTCTAGATGCTTCTGAACTCTTAGAAAGTTTATATGAGCCCTGTATTAGCTCACATGTTAGCTCACTTATGCACATCCTACAGTCTCCAAGATCTGCCTCAAGTCTTTGATGAGAGTAAGATAGGAGAAAATATTTGAATATATCTATTTCTCCTACACTGAGATTCTTATCCCTGTGTCACTCTCCTTTTCACCAAACAAATAAGACCATATTTCTCAGAGCCTGAGCATGAACTATGGAGCGTCAGAAAGACACAAAGGGCTGCTGAAGAAGGGTTCAGAAGTATTCAGGCATGATGAAGAGGGAGGTTTATGTCGAAAATGAGAGAAAAAGAAGACAATAAAGTGAAAAGAGTCTTGAATTGTTCTAGTTTTACAGTCAGGAAAGATAATACACCCTCATTAAGATATGGTGTTGGGAACTTGGAATGGTCAGCTAGAAACAGGAAGGAGTAAAATCCCAATTATATGCGTGTTGATTAATATTTTCCTCTATAACTTGGTGCAAAGAATATCAGAGGGTGTTACTTCCTTTTTGTATGTAAAATATCATTTTAATAAAGAAATGGAATAAAATTTTAGGTTCTCCATTTACAATTTAAGATTAGAAAGTGTCAAAATATCAGACTATTAAGAATTCATTATTTTTATATGAGCTTTGTAAAGAAAGGACACAAAGCCAGATGGGAGTTCTGGGTGAGATACTCCATCCCTTTCCCGCCATTTAAACTTAAAGGTTCTGCCTTTAAATTAGCCAGACACATTTCCTTCAGTCCTCTAAATGAGATGATGTTGCAGGTCTCATTATCCTAATGCTGAAATCATAGAGAATGGTAAATTCATAACTAGTTGTAGTGAACTATTTTCATTAATTTTCAGATTAAATAATAGTAAATAGTAAATATATCATCCCAGAGAATACAGAAACACCCTGTTCTATCTCCAGCAGCAGAGGCTGGGTTTGGAAGGATGTAAGAAATTTCCTTACAAGGAAAAGCAGAGGGGCGGGCTCTGATCCCTTCTCTGTGGTGACCAGGGACAGGACCTGAGGGAATGGTATGAAGCTGTACTTAGGTGAGAAGGATGGAAGGTTTGAATTCAAATGTGTGCTGCTCAGTCCCAGAGTTCCTGAGCAGTCACTTAAAAGCACATCTTTGTAGGTATTTCTGATACGTACACCTTGCAGTCTTCCAAACACACTTGTATTTCTCATTCTGCTGCCGATCAATATGTATAGTTACACATGTAAGTGTCGGCCACTTGTAATTTATGCTTTAAAAAGACTTCACTATAATTTACTTAATGGAGCCCTACGTTGAGTCAGCATTTTAAACCTCTGTTTAATCTGAAACCTCCATTGTTAGTCCAAGCTCTACATATACATATTTCAGTGCCAATGAAAAGTGTATTTGGAGCCGGATATTCCACAGATGTCAAGCCCTGCTGATTTATGTCAGCTGAGTATCTGACTTCTGCTTCCTAGTTTTCATTACTAAACTTTTTGGACTCAAAGAAAGTTCTGTGGGTGAATTTTTCAGTGCATTTTTAACAGGCGATTTGGAACCAACTGTTTAAAATGCAATTTTTTTGCAGTTCACTGAACCACAGAATCACAGAATAAGCTGAGTTGGAGGGGACCCACAAGGGTCGCTGAGTCCAACTCCCAGCTCTGCACAGGACACCCCAAGAGTCACACCATGTGCCCAAGAGCATTGTCCAAACGCTTCCTGAGCTCTGTCAGGCTGTAACCCTGTGCTCCCAACCCATGAGCCAGTTGCTCACCCAAATCATAATGTGCTTATCCAGCTGTGTGCTGGACATTTTGACCAGAAGGACACTATGAGAGTATTGAAAGATCCACTGAGGCTTCCTCAAGTTTTGGTGCACCATCCCACCACTCATCAGTGGTGAGACTGGTTTGCTCCTCTCCCCCTTCCAAACTCGTGTAAAGCTCTGTGACAAGTAGTATCTGTTGGTGTACTTAAAGTTTTTGAGACTAAGGAAATTTAAATTCTCTCTAAAGCAAATAAAAGTGGGTTTGTTATTTCTCTGTGGTGACATTAAAGCAGGTTATCCCGTTGTGATTACTCAGGAGTTGAATAGCATTGCTCAGCCATGTGTGGGACTCAGGGCACGGGTACAAGTCACGGCACAGAGGGCAGGGAGTTGTGTTTGCTCACTGTGTCAGGGGTCAGCACAAAGATGAGAGCAAGCCTAAAAATTGTCTTCAGAGTATAGAGCAGCGACATTAATTAAATCAATGAAAGGTACAGGGGGTATTCAGTATTTGCTGTAAAAGTGAGGTCTTCATACAAACTGAGAATACTCTTTAAATTAGGATGCTTGACTAAAGTAATTAGGTTTTGAAATAATGATTCCTTGATCAGAAATTGCTGGCAATACCACTCCATGCAGAGATGCTCTTGTTCTCTTGCAGAAAATAAGTGTTTGAAAACAACAAAGAACAGGTATGCTTGCTACTTTGTATGATGAATTTCTTTTTGGTTTTAATTTGAGTTATCTGACAGCCATTGGAGTGGATGAAAACTGTCTTTGACTTTTTATTCACTTTTTTACGCATACAGAATATCAGTTTTCTTAGTTTTTATTTGTATAAATCTGGTTTAACTTCGGGGGAGTTCCTTCAGATGTGCTCCATGCTAATACATAAGGTTTGTGACATTTACCTATGTAAAATTGCAAGTCTTTCAAAATTAACTCCTCCTGCTAAATGATGTGGCCAGTCAGCAATCTTCAAGCAGCTGGAATATAATTTTGAGGGCTGCATTATCAAATTATCAACACATTAAAGTCATTATCAGTTCAGTTTAATATAATCTGCCAAAAAGACATGCAGTTACCTTGGAGGAATGAAGAAGCATATTAAAACTGGCAAGCAAACCCATCAGCAAAACGGGTGCTAATCAATCTTGAAGGAGTTTAACAAATGGCTACAACATGAAATGGATGCTGTCATGAGCTGTAAACCTCTTGGTGATCACTGTAGAAGGATAAGAAAAAGTAAGTTTAAAACACAATTATGATCTAAGAAAATAAGAAAGAATCAGGTGACGAAGAAATAGGTTTCATACATTTTGTGTTGGTCAGTACTTTTAAAGAATAACTCGGTGGGGAAATACTATTCAGAAATACAAAATATGCTGACCAATCTCTAAGAGGATTTTAGAGGCAAAGGAAATAACTCTTCAGCTCTCTCAAGATAACTGTATTTTCATTTTCAAATCCAAATTACTGGTTTTCAGCATTTTTCACATATTGTAGTTTTCACCTTTGTAAATATTTTGGGTCCTCCAAAACCAGAGTACCAAAAAGAAAAATGTAGTTTGATGTTAAACTCCATAAAAACAAAACTAGCCAAAAAAGATCAGATCACTTCAAAGAAACATTGTTCAATGAAACAAGAAGGATGAGGTCAAGCCAACCTGACACTGGAATGCTGCAATTCTGGGTTCCTGATGGTAACAGGGAGCACTTCAGGCTTAGAAAAACAGAAACTTGCAAACAAGTTGGTGATGTAGAAACTGTATTTTCAATTGAAAATAAAACAAACAAACCAAACAAAAAAAANTTTTAAAAAAAAAAGGAAAAAAAAAAAAAAAAAAGGAAAAACAAAACCAAAACTGACAAAAACCCCCAACCAACCAAGCAAAAAAAATCCCGCAGGTTTTGTTGCAGCATTTCTCAGAGTAGGATCGTGAGAAAATGCTGTGAAATACTTAACCCATCAGACAGGGAATGACAGATATAAAGCATAGGGGGTGGCAATCTTTCTAAAGTCCCCAGGGTGTAGCAAATCTCAGCTCTAGAGATTTTCATTTAGCAGGAGGAACTGCAGCAAAGCTCCATCTACACCAGCTGAATTTCTTGAGGATGTTTACTTTTGTGGTCATATTCTGCATCTTGAGGGTTGGTAAGATGTCATAATGGGTAATTGCCTTTTGGCCTTAACATTTTATATTTCCTATTTCCTTTTCATTCTGTGTGTTGAAATCTCCATTGTTTTAATTAAATTCAGCTTGGAAAGCTATTAGTAAAAAAGACTGGGTACAAAGTAGCAACTTGTTTTTTCTGGTTGGTCTCTGATTTATGCTTTTCTTAGTATCTTAGTATCATGCCTCTGTTGTTCTAAATTCTTATTACTGTCATCTCACCATGACTTTGCTATTAATTTAATTAGTCTCAAGAGCAAGAAGTAAAAGATAAGAAAAAACCTCCTATCTAAGAGATCAAGTGTCCCTCAAGCCCATGAAAAATATCCAACTCATGGGACATAAAACAAGGTATAAACAACTAAGACATATATCCGAACTGAGCTTTTTTGAATCCCGTATCTCACCTTAGCTCCAGTGAAGCCATTGGAGTCACTGAGTTAAGACTTTTGCAGACTTAATGATTAATATATAATTACATTTTGAAATATAGAATGAGTTTTTTTGAAAAGTAACATTGTCTTCATCTACCCCATCTGTTACCTCTTTCACAAAAGAACCGGATGAGACCATTAGACTCCTTTGAATATGTTTTTTAAAAATATTTATCAGTAAAAAAAACCCAGTAATTTTTAATCATCTTTCCACCTGGGCTAAATATAGATAGATTTAAGTATTTAGTAAAAATCTTGTCCTTAATGAGAGCTTTGCATACAAAAAAATAAGGTTATAGCATGTATTCTATTTTTACAATATTATTGCAATCCAAGAAGGAAAAGCCTCCATACCCTCAAATGCAAACTGAAATACTTCAAAATGAAACAATTAAAAGTGTTTCTATTTTTCTTTTTTTAATGTTTTCACAAAAAAAGTAGTATCCGTAAATAAATATTTTTCTCAATATCATTGATTAAAGGAAAATACAGTCAAGAAGATTGCTTTACACTAGTGCACATAACAATATAGAAAAATCCAGTTATACTGATACTTTGCCCCATTTTGAATCTTCCTTTAACATGTTTTATCTTCATGTTCTCAGGTGCTATAGGGCATAAGAAAACCAAGAAAAGTGGAAAAAAAAATGGGTAGAGACAGATAAATTAGGATGGACTTTTGGTTTTTTCCTAAGTTTGTTTATGTACTTTAAAATACCCCAAACAAGCCTGAATTGTTGAAGCTGAAGAAAAGCTAAAGAAATTCTTCACAGGTTTGTACCAAAGCAGGTTGCAGCATAAAGATGCAGCAGCATCACAGCCTGGCTGAATGCTTTACTTATTTCCATGGATAGGCTATAGCTTAGAGATATTCCAAAAGACTGATTCTCTTATGCAATATTGAGAAGGTAGAGATGAAAGAAGTCATTGCAGCCATAGGCTTCCTATCAGAAAGTGCATCCGACAGCAGGGGAAGAAGGAACAGTGTTGGGAGTGAGCCCAGGCTGGAAGTGGACCAGGCAGAAGTTGAAGCTGCAGGAGAAATAAAGAATTCAGCACAGACTCAGAGACACTATTACAGCAAAATGAGAAGAGGGAGGAGCAGAGGGCAGCTGGACAGAAGGAAAATGCTGCAGTGCCAGTGATTAACACCAATGTGAGTTGTCCAGAGGGCAGAAAATAGATGGTGATGTCTTATCCATGTGGGTAGCATTTCCCTGTCTCTGTCTGTAAGAGGTTTATTTTTAAGGCACTGTGCCCTTGTGTGGTGGATTACTAATGTTAATGACAATTGATCTTTTCCAAATTGCCCAGGGAGAGCAGTGCTGCTCTGGAGTAGCCTTCTGCTCTGCTTAACAGTCTTAGGAAAAGATCTGTCATGGGCAGTAATGAACATTGCAGGGGAAATAAAAAGGAACAGATGCCTAAAAACCACAGAACACGTGCTTGATTAGAAACAGACAGTTTAAGAAGAAAACAAGCAGATAAACTCAAATACATGGAATAACTCATAAAAGATAAGCAAATCCTACATGTTTTCTTAACAGAGGAAGATAATTTTTTTTCTGGGAGAACAGATTGAACTTCGTTTTAAAGCAATGATTATTTTATTACAGACTTTCCAGCAAAGTTCTCTAAGATCCTATAAAGCAGCAGCCAACCATGATGCACAATTGCACCAGTGTGAATGATTGAGTTGCATCTGTCTCTCAGAAGCTGCAAACATTGACATTTTCTTGCCTTCCAGTTATAATTAAAGGACAAAGTGACACGTGGTATGGCACTGATCTAGTAGCTGGAAAGTCCTGCTCTGAGGAAAAGTCCAAGGGTTTCTGTATTGCTGCAGATGAAGAGCACTCTGCATAGAGGTAAGAACAACTTGTTCTTTTCATTTAGCTACAGCTCTCCCAAATTTCTTCCCATGATCTTCAGTTTGTGGATGATCACTCTAACACTCTCCATTTCCTGCAAGTGTCTTATGAGCACTTCCTGAAAATCAAATATTTAACAAAAGTTTCAGCTTTCATCACTTTCAGAAAACTCATTTCTTGTTGCATCCATCAGATGTGCTTGTGTGTGAATACAAAGAGTTTGTGTATTGCATACACATTACATTTTGTAGTGTCATTTTGTACATTTGCTGAGGACTATGCAAATCTCTTAGCTCTTATTTTATATACATAACTTCCTGTAGCTACACTCATAAAATCATGCCATGGATGAATTACTTTATTTGATCTGAGTAACTGAAGAGACTATTTATTACTGTGTATTTTATTAAGGCATAATACCCAGACTGAAACAGTGAAGGGGTATTCATTTTCTAACCTTCTAAATATTTTCACAATGTTACCTTTCCCATCCTAAGTAATTGAAATGACTTAGGGCAGAACATGGTGCTTTGTGAGCTCAGTATTTCTGAGCTAACCTTGAATTCTGCAGCAGAATCTCAAATATACCAGCAATGTAGTCATACTGGGTCATAATATCCAATTGTTATTGCAAAAGAAAAAAAAAGGTGAAAAGGTAGTAAGTAAAATAAAATATTTTAAGACTATCCAGAGATTTGTAAGTGACCTCAGAATAAATGAATATTTGTCCAAAGGAGTGTTCATTCTGTATGGAACAGTTGCACAGAAACCATTCTGCTTCTTACCTCTGTCTTACCCTAAAACTGGAAATGTACTACAGGGAGAGAAAGTCCCAGATTTGTAGAGACCTGTCAAAATCCTTTGTAGACACATTTAATGTGTTCAGTTTGGAGCTGCCAGTAGCTGCTTACATTTTTCTAATGGACAGAAGCTCCCTAGGAAACCAGATTTCTGTGACCTGCTTTTGTAACCTCTTTGGCTGTACTTTGAGGTGATTTCTTTCACCATGCGGTGTCACAAATCTGCATTTTCTAGATTAAAATTCTATTTTGCATAAACTGAACCTTTTTAATAGTGTTCCTAGGAAGGTTTTCAGCAAAGACAGGAACAGCAGTACGTGTGTTGGCACTCAAGAAATCACCAGAGGAAAAATCTAAAGGTAAGGCAGCAATGGCTAAAAACCTAAGGCTATAATCAGCTCTCCACATGCACCCTACTGCTGATGGTGCCATGGGGATTTTCGTGTGCATCATGTTGAGAATACACCTCATAGGGCTCCTGTCTAAAAGTCAAGGTTTATTAATATGGTATAATTAAATGAATGCAAGAGGGAAATATCTGATTAGTGATATGAAACTAGAAATCATAGTCTGGCTCACAGAAAGTGTATGGATGTGAGCAGCTCCTGTCGAAGGCAGAGAGTTCAGAGCATTCAATGGAATTTCACTGGGAGGAGAATAAATTAACATTCCCAGTTTCCGCTGTCTAAATAAGTGCTATTATGAGAATATTTGTCCTTGAGAAAATGCTACCTCAGTTATATTCACTTGATAGAAAACTGTTTTATCAGAAGCATGCTCGTGTCCAGAAAGAAGCGCTTCTAAATCGAACTATCAGTCACGAGGATTTGATTTACTTTACTTCAATACCAATGTGCTCTCAGCTGGAGGACCAGCTGCCAGTTTAATTCTTAGCCCTTGCAGACAGTGTGTGTGGCTGTGTGTACCTGGATAGGTGTGTGTGGAGGGGGCGTGAGAGGTGTCTGCAATGCCACGGTCTGAACAAGCCAGCTCCAGTCCTCAGTGCTCTCAGCACTGCTGGAAGACAAAATACCTTCCTTCTGGTGCAGATCTTGTGAGGACAATTGCAGGGTTTCCAGAGGTGCACGGGCCCTTGCGCGGTCAGTTCGGTGCCACGGAAGCACACACCTCTGTGCACGCTGCCATGCATGTAACTACAAACAAAACTCTCTTCACACACTGGTTTGCATTCCTCCCACCTCACAATTACAATTTTTCAGGATGATAAGAATACTTACTGCATCCTCTAGAGCCTGTTTTCCCCACAGTTTTAATTAAATATAATTGAGTCACTGATGTGGCTGTCCTTAGTGTTGAGTAAAGGACTGTGAATATCCGTGGTGGCAGAGCCCTGCAGTTCATATGGGCAGGGCAGTCAGACAGTGTAAGGTACAACAAAAACCATCCTGGAACAAAATTTGGTCTGAAAGGAATAAATCCAAGAGGTGTTAATGGTACCTGGAATGGGGCAAAACAACAAGAAATGCACGGAATTTAATCGTTGGTCAGTTCCCCTCTCCTTCCAAATGTAGATATAGAGATACATAAATATGTGCACATAAATATGTGTGTATATGCTTCTGAAAGAAAGCACTTAGGAGAGAGGGATAGAAGATATGGAAAGGTCGTACAAACCACACTTTGAGGATATTTTTGGTCCAGGCTGCGGCACGTGGGCAGTCCTCCAACACTGTCAGACTTTGCACAATGTTGTCACACCTCTGTAAAGGTGGTGGACACTTTGGCTGTCCTGATGGCCACTTGTTCCTATTAGCAGCAAAGTTAACCCTAAATTATGTCTTTGATTCCTCTTTGATTCCTTATGAGCAGCAAAAGAGAAAAAATCATTATTTAAAAAAAAAGTAACTGTTTTTTGATCTGTTGCTAGATTTCTGTTTATGCTGGCTGCAATAGATTGTTGTAATTTCTACAGATCATCTGTGATGATTACACTAGAAGACAGCTATTTCTCTGGCATTATAAATTCAAATAGCATTTTTTTCATCTCCCTATTACCTATCCTCCTGTCTACTCCCATTGACTTATACACAGAATCAGCTTTTTATGCCAGATTGTTTCACAGGGTGACACTGGTAACTAAAATTCAATATAACATAACAATTTTGAAGAATCGATACTCCAATTAAATTAAAACAGAAGCAGCTTATGACTTTTTCTGATTATAAGCATGGGTAAAACTCAGCTGAAATGAATGTATTGACATCATTTACATTAGGAGAGATTTTGGCCTTGATTTGCTATCCTGGAAAAAAATGTGGCACTATATTGTTCTTCCTCCTTGCAGTGACAGAAGCTTTCACAATAAAAATCCGTTTTAATTTATGACTTGCCATAAAAGACAGTGCATGACAGGGTTCTCTGGTACCACAATCACTTGCCAGGGACAGAGCAACTATTCATTATGCCTTCTACTGTGCAGTCACTTATCATGTTTCTTACCCCACTGGTCTATCTCATTATTCTCCAGGAAAGCCATTTTAGGAACTGCCAGCAACTTACTTAAATTACAAATGGGTTTATGCCACTTTTGGTTTTGAACAAGGAGACAGACTTTTGTGAATTAGGAACATGGGGTTGTGCTACTCGGTAATGTGATGTGACATCGTGGCTCATCCAAACAATAAAATATCCTTCCGAGTAGAAATTTGAAGTGGCATCTTTATATGTATTTGTTTCCTCAGATGAATTCATGCAGCCAGGAAGATATAACCAAATAATCTGAATCTATAAAGTGTCTCTTAGCATTTCATTTCATTTCTTTCCTTTTTCTTTTTTTTTTTTCCCTTTTACGGTGAATAACAGAAAAGGTCTTGTTTCCATCAGAGAAAATTCAAGCTTGGAAAGTCCTATGGGTTACAGCTCAGGATGAAAATAAGGCAATATCATTTCACAGCAAAAGGAAACTGGAGTGATGCACTGCAGTGAGTGGCATTATTCTGAATTAACAGCATAAGCCTGACATCTGCTCTTCAGTCTGAGCAGTCTGACAGCTGCTCTTGACCTGCCTTGGTGCCACTACACAGAGGGCTGGTGCCACCCTGCCTGTCTGGAGAGCACCCGGAAATGAGGTGACAAACTTGAGAAGGAAAAGAGTGAAATCTCCATGTGGCCCTTGAAACCCAAAGCAGGGTGAGTTGTACTGGAGTACTGGAGTGCCTCTCTGATTGCAGGGGCAGAGCAGGAACGTGGCTCCAAATTCTCACATCTTATTTTGGGTCTCTAGGCTTTGCTCTGACTCTGACTCGTCACAGGAGGATGAATTCATGGGCATTTTTTTCTGTTCTGTTTTGCAGAAATGATACTGAGGTCATAGAGGTCTCCTGGGTTGCTGAATAATTAATACTGGCACTTAGAACGGGGGATGTGCTCAACTCATTTACAGCTGTGGGAATATGAAATGATTTTTAGTCTGCTGATAATATGTGATTAAAGATAGTTTTGAGGCTAACAGAATGTTTAGTTTAGCACTAAGTACTTAGTTTTCTTAGTACGAGGTTTGTTATCTGGTGTCTTGAAAGGTTTGAAAGCCCAATATAATCTCAAAAGAAAAAAAAAAAGAAAGCGTCTTTTAAATTGAGTTATTATGTCTACCAATCAAAATAATTAGTCAAGTTAAGACATATTTATCAAAAGCTTTGCCTTAAATCTGAATTTTTTGTTTTGGCAGAAAAATTTTCTCCTTTGCTCACTTCCAAATTGAAAACAATCTCTGATTACAAAGTTCTATATTTATTAATCTCTTTAATCTCTGTATTTTGCATGTCAGTTCTGATAACTTTAGGACATCAAAATGTTGCTCCAGTAATCGGATGCCATCTTTTAAATTGGTTGTGCTAACAAATTGATTTAATATATTACAGTGACCTCAGAATAATAAATTCAACTTCAAATGTTGCTTATAGCATGTGTTTTACTAAAAATAAGTTTATAATATTAAGAAATATAGAATATAAAGATATTAGTCATCCTCTCAAACAGCAAAAAGCATTTCTGTTCATTCATAGTGAGGTTTAAGCAAAGACAATTCTTTTGCCATATTTTTTGAGGTTGAACTGCTCTAGACTAGTTTCATATTCATTTCTTCCCAATGAAACCACAGGTACATTATCATTCTGGAAATCTCTTTTGCTATCCATAGTATAAGAACCCTCATTTCACTGTTAATGTCTGGTTCTGATCTCCTTGTTAGAAACCAGAATTCACTCCAGCAACATCAGGCGAGTCTGCACAGTGTCCAGTAAGAGCTGTGACCTGAATTTGGATTACATTTGTCCTTTATCTCAGTGGAGATCTCTTCAGGCTCCCCCATCATGGCAGCAGGGCTGCATTTATTCTCCCCACGGGTGAGTTTAATTCTTCTGTGGAACTTCACATACTGCATGGGGAGATGATAGCAAGCAAAACCCTCTCACTGGCAGACAATGGTAACTTCAGGGTGCCGCTTCCTCCCTCGAGTGCCTCAGCAGCTGCCCCACTGCTTTGGGCACTTTTTTTTCCTCCATGCAGAAAACCTGTCTCAGGGAGAAGGCTGACCTTGTTTATTTGTCTGCAGCAGCTACCCTGGGGTGTTTTGGCATGATGTCTTCCTCAGGGAAAAGAAACCTCAAGCAGAAATTGAATAAAGGAAGGGTAATTGCTTAGTGATGCTCCATTCCTCAGTAATCAGCATTTTCAAGCTGAAGAGGCTCTTATTGAAATAGATGGAAAGTTCTAAGTATGGCTCATCTGGACAAGGGGTGAAGCGTGTAAATCCATTTTAACTGTGTTCTGCAAAAGGAAAAGCAAAACTGTATTTTTTAATACTATTTGCCCTGTTTATTATGTCCTCGAAAAATGCAGATAGAAATTATTCTTTCATTCTCCTGTTTCCTCTTTATGTGTGTCCAGGTTTGGTGATGTGCAAAAGCTTGGCTGAGAGCTCTCATTGCACTCTCTGTGGTTTTGTTTTTTATTGAAAAGAAATTCACTTTAAATGTGAGCACTGCAACTATGCTATATTACAATTCTGTGTAATATTGATAGGGTTAAGGTATTTCAGAGAAGACAGGAATAATAATAATAATTTGAACTTACTCTTCCATCTGAAATTTAGAAACATTAACTAATTAATATCACAATTCCCCCACAAGTTAGAGCTTCAAGCTAATAGCTATATTTACTTGATATCCCTACTGTTAGGGTTCTTCACTGTGATTTTAAGACAGCTTCACACCAACTATTTAATAATGTGTGACATTACAAAGTGAGTTGGACTAGAAAGTGAAGGATACTGAAATAGAGCTTATCCATGGGAGTGAAGCCAACAAACTTGAACTGAATGCTCTCTAAAAGTCAATTAGTCAAACTTGACTAAACTCCTCCATGGAAGTTCTTATTCAAATGTGCCACAGTAACAACTGGAGCAGGAGTGAATATGAGCCTTGTGCAGAAAATTTCCACTGTAGCCTGTTCTGATTCACTTCCTGACTGATCACACAGACAGGTGATGGAAATGACTGGAAAGTATGGAACATTTTAAGAAAAATGAAAATACATTTCACAGTTCAAAATGAGATGTGAAAATTTGTAATATTTTTAAACAGAATTAAATTTTATTTCAGCAGGCAGGGAAAAAATTTTGTATGAAGTGAGAGAATATGATTTTGTTTCACTGTTCCATTGAAACTCCTTGAACATTCCAATGGCTTTTCTATCTTTTATTTAAAAAAGAAGTACACTCAAATGTAAATGTCACTAAAGTTTCCATTTTGGTAGAATTTTTTTTCCTAGAAGTTGATTCATTTTGTGAAAAAGGTTTATAAGCAATTCCCAGTCAAAAGAACTCACTGCATTTAGAGTCAGGAAAAATAGGTGGGAATAACACCTACAAAATTTTTCATTTCTTTTATTTTCGCAACTGAATAGTCCTAGTTTTATACTGTATTAAATCTGACGCACTGATCAACCTTTTTCTTGCTAAGAGTTAACAAACCATTGGCAGAAAATTGTTGCAGGAAAAAAACCTACCCATAGGAAAAGTCTGTTTGCAAAACCCATTAATTAGATTTTGGCTTTTTTCCTAATGCTTACTTGTTTCAAAACTCTTTATAAACCTGCTATTATAAATTACATATACTGTTTCTATTTATGCACAAAGCCAATAACTGAGCTAGACATTTGTCCTCTGGAAAGAATGACCCCAAATATTTGGTAATTAGATGAGATAACTAGTTTTATAATTGAAAAATCTTAGCCCACTGGTCTCATTGGCACATTTGCTGTGCTATGTGCTGTAAGTTGGCTGTATCAAGAAATACTTCTTTGGCCAGTTTGCTGATTTTAGCCAAATACAGGCAATCAGAAAAGAACTAAACATTGCTTCTAGCAGTCTTTAAAGAGTTTCCTTTAGCAAGGTGAGTCAGCTCAAAGTTTGTGATTGGTTAGCCTAAAAATATGTACAATGCAAGAAATGCTCTTCTTCACTGTATTCGGCAATAAGCCATGTGAGGTTTCCTTGTGTTTTAAGAAATGAGGCGTTGCACTATCCTAAAACAGGTAAATATATTTGCTGCAGTTGGTAAAATAGCACAGCAGAGGAGAAATCCAGGAAAAACCACTAATTTCCTCTTCCATAGGAAATGATGGGGAAGATAGCTGGAAAATTTTGCTTAAGACTTCTAAATGCAGCATTTTCATAGTTAATTGCTTCCTATTATTGCTTTTGGGTGCTTTCTGCACTTTTTTCTGCTAGATGTAGAATGACACTGCTCGCAAGAGCTGCACAGATACAATTTGATTTCCAAAGGAATGCCCAAGCTGCAAGCAAAGGCCGGTGTCACTGTGGCTTGAACAGAAATGGGTGTGATGGAAAGGATAGAAAGGCAAACTGGGCATAAAGACAAGCGTGGTACGACATCAGGAGGATATGAAATGAGCCTGCCATGGCAGCTCTGGGCAGCGTCCCCTCTGGTGCTGCTGGCCCCTGCTGCCCATTTAAAAACATCCCCCAGTCCCTCCTTCCCCTCCGTGATGGAGCAGGGAATGTGCTGGGAGAGAGAGGATGGCTCAGAGCAGCAGCAGGCAGTGGTGATAAGGATGGCAGGGATTTGCTCTGAGACAGGCACTGTCATTTGCAGACAGGCTGGACTGCAGGCTAACATGGGCAAGAACACTTCAGAGAGCTGTGAAATGCTGTGTCTGCCAGGGCTGGGGGAGGGCAGGCTGCTCCTGTGTGAGGAAGATGTATTTTGTGTGGGGTTGTCAAGAGGTGCCCAGAACAAGCATCCTTCTGCTGGGAGTGGACGTGGAACTCTGGACAGGAGAGAGTGGCACCATGGACTGGAAGGTAGAGCAGGACTTTAATGCACTTTTTCATGTCTGACAGGGGAGATCTCAGAGTCTGACTGCAGGTCGATTGCAGCTTTCAAGATCTCAGCCCAGTATTCCTTCCTTTTAGTACCGAACCCAGGGCCGTTTGCCTTCCTATTCTGTTAGCAATGCAGTGGGCAGCAGGATTGCTCCCTGCATGGTGGACTGGCATCTTCCTAAAGCACCAGGAGCTCAGACCCACTGGACAGTCCAGTGGTGCCCTGGGCCTGCTCCCTGCCAGTCCCTTCCTATGCACCATGGGCTGCATTCTCTGCTCCACATCTTTCCAAGGAAATTTGGGTGTAATCTGAGAAATTTCGTTCACCAACTCCTTATAGTATATTCTCTTTTCTTCTGGTAGATGTGAACAGCAGACATGAAGAACTGCCTAGAGCTCAAAGGACAGTGCATGGGCTTGCTTTCCTTGAGATGTCCAATATAAAAAGCCCAGGCAGTGAATCTTGTAATTTCACAGGGATCTGGTTGAAAAAGGGGACAGGTTTTGAACTGTATCTTTAATCAATAACTACAGCATGCCTGATGGACTGCACTAGAAAAGAATTGCTGTTCGCTTTCTTTTTTCCTTCCTAGCTGTCAGATTTTGGCTCCTATTAGAGTCTACTGGACCAGGAAATCCACTGGACTGTCCTCAAAAATCCATTTCTGTGGGTAGTCTCTGCACAAATCCACCTCTGAACTCCATCAGCAAACCATGCTACCAAATAGAAAAGCTGAAAATGCTAAGAGTCTCGTAAGTCCTCTTCTGTGTGCTTCCTTAAGTGCCTGTGCTATCCCTGGCAGCTGGAAAAGTGCCTGCCTGCAATGTCAAATATCCACATGGTGGTAGAAGACGTGTTTTGAGGCAAGAGCTTGGGTTATGGCTCTGAAATCTTAGCATGACCTTCCTCTCTCCTCAGATTGATAGATTACAGCTCTGGTGAAGGCTGTGTGGTTGCAATGCTAAAGACTCTCAAAAAGCTTTTAGCTGCTTGAATTCTGCAGCCAATTTATTCCTGAGTTGAGCCCCGAGTTAGTAACAAAGAAAAAAAAAATTAATGGTTGATTGAGTGAGCATATTGGGCTGTACAAGTGACTTAATTTTCATCACACTTCACTAATGGCAAAATTACATGTTGGAGGTACAAACAGCCTGGGGGAAAAGGAGTGTCTTTTTCTAATGTTGTTGTTAGAAAGTTATTCTGGGACTCTCTGCACATTGAAAACTGATTACATTTCAGCATGGTACCACAAGCTGTCCTGATTGCAAATTCATACATTTCCCCTACACAAAATAAATAAAGACTCCTACTTTCACAGTTGTTGAAAATCCAGGCATTTTGCCCGCTCCTGCTCCACAGTATGAAGTGAAATGCTTCGACTCCTTCAGCAGTGAAAGATGCCAAGCCAATCTGTGTGTTCCAGTGTTTTCTTTATCTATTTTTCCTCCTGAGGAAGATTTGTTATGAAATCTTTGGAATAGAGTCCAGGAGACTGGATTTGAAATTTTAGATGTGTCACAGTCTTGTCAAGGAATTCTCAGAGAAATTGTTGTCTCTGTGTAGGTCTTCTGTCTCTTTGGTAGAGATGCTGGAGGCTTTAGGACTAATTTTGTTTTAAAGTGCTTCTTATTAGTATCAATTTTCAAGGACAGTTGTTAGTAGATGACATATTAACTAATTTTCTAGACTTTCAAAACTGGAAAGAATGTGAGTTTTTAACCTTTGGGAAAGTCTGACAGCACTCTTATTTGCAAATTCTGAAGGACCAGGGGATGTCCCTGATCACTGGAAATCCATTGACTGTTAAAATTTTGCAATGTGGTTTTGCTTATGTTTTTGCAGATTTAAACAATACTTCAGTGAAAACATGACCAGGATGCCAACAAAGAGTTTTAAAGCAAGCTGAGGGAACCACTATGAATATGAAAATATTCTGTTAATTTTTATGGGTAAGAAATTATTAAAAATTTCCAAGCATAAGCAACCAGACTGATAAATAGACATTTGATTACTAAGTTTAGATTCAATATTTCAAACTTGAAGCAAATACTTGGAATTATATATTCTCTTAGTAAAGGGAAAAGAGAATCACATAGTATTAAACTAAACTATATACCTAACAGAACATTAATTAAATAGAAAACTTATTAATTCTTCTAAACATATTCTTGTCACATAATAACTTGCTTTTCTTGTGTCAGCTATATTCTGAGTGGCTCCTCCACTGGTATTTGTCTCCCAAGGCAAATGTAAGGAGACTCTCATACATTTGGTTACTAAATAAATTGAGTTCTTTTCAGCTAAATATGGTCTCTTTTACAAGTCAAGCACAACATCACGTCATGTATTCTAATTTTTAATTTCTGAAGTATCTACAGGCAAGATAAGGGACGTACAGCTTCTCTTTTCCAGGCCATCCTTCTATACAGTAATTTTTTAACCGTTTTCCAGAGTTGTGCTCAGTCTCCCTGGAAGAATTTCAGACAAGCAGAAAAGCTATGGGGTGGCAGAAGAAATCTCTTTTTTAGGAAGGTGTTTGGGGTAACAGCAGTAAAATGACCCATCTTACGGAACACCACACAACAGGACTTTGATCTTAACCTTGAAGTGCTACTTTAAAACAGAAACTTATATAATACATGAACATCGTGTAAAGGAACCTTTAAATTTGGCATTTGGGCAGTTGTCACAGAGGACCATAATGAGCCCCTTATTTAACTTGAATGGCTGAATAGTCGCTGCCCTCATTCTGCCTGTTAGCCTCCAAGTGAAATATTTTTACTTGCATTCATTTTCTGCTAAACTTCTCCAATTTGAAAGGTTTTGGTTAAACTGTAATTCTCTGAATGTCAAAATACATCAGGACTAGGAGGAAAAAGAAGACGTAAAGTGATGAAATAATTTCACTTGAAATCAATGAACAGATATATACAGTAAATGTTTTAGCTACATTTCAGAAATTGCACAAACCCATGAGGGGCATCAGGGTTTGATGAAAATGTATAAAATTAAAGTAAAGAGCCTGAAGCAGTGGTTGCCTAAGTACCATGAGATTGCACATTGAGATAGTTCGGAGGTTTGGGGCAAGATTTTCATCAGAAAAATGTCAGTTCATTGGGGCTGAAACTTTTCACATAAATGTATTGGTCTTGATGAAATTTCCACTGGGAGAAGTGTCTAATCTCAAATACAGAATTTTTGTAGAAAGGAGAATACATTAACTACCTCAAACATCTGAATACTGGGGAATGTTTTACCCATTCGTATAATCTAAATGCAACTGTAAACACTGTAAACATGGACAAATGCACACTTAAGTGTCTTGTTTTGTAACCTGAGTGCCAAGGTTCATCTCAAGCAGACTGAAGGATTTTGCTCTTAGAGGCTTTTGCCTGGTAGCTGAAAATTATTTGGAGGAGTGGAGTGGAAGTAAAAAGAACTGAAAGCTGGGAGCAGGGAACAATTGGATTTCAATTGAAAGAAAACAGGAATGGAACCGGAGCAGGGTCAGACCCACCCCAACCACAGAAGTACCAAAAGTGACATCACTGGCTGTTTGTCATAGGAACGAACATACAGTTCAAAAGTGTGATCTTTTTGATTGATCTCACAAGAGTTTAATCTTCATTTTAAATATTTCTGAAACAAGCAGGAAACATTAAAAAAATTATGAAACTATATATTATTTAAAATAAGTATTTTTCTAAAGATCTGCTAACAGATTTTAGGGCCTTCTATTTTGAAATTTTGTGTATAAGATTAAAAGTAGTTTCTCTGTGGAAAACTTTTAATATACATATAGAAGTGTCATAGCGACGTTTAGTGACTTGTGCAGGAAATTCTTCTGTTGAGTAGAAAACCGTCCTTCCATTTCAAACTTGCTTATTTTCAGCGTTACTGTGTGTAAGAGACCAAGGCTCTCTGACTTTAATCTGTGATTTCAAGTAAGATTGGGCATGTGGTACTGTAAATTGGATCTTTTGCAGGTCACTTGATCCCCCAAAGAAACACAACTTCCTTGTAGCATTTATTATTACATTTCTGTGTTCTTCCCACCTGGCTCAATGATCCATCACCACAGGAGATTTAATGTATTTTTACAGACTCTGTTTGTTGAGAGCTGTCTGTTGTTGTTGTACACCATGTATTTCTGACCCCTTGGCTTTCTCATCTCTGCGCTGCAGTGGCTCTGGGATCAAGTTGTATTTGAGGAAAACACCACACATACAATCCAAGCTGCCTTCCATTATGTCAGATAACAGTCACCTGGGAGGAGACCTTCTTTAGGGTAAACTAACAATAGTTGTGACTCTCCCCTCCTCTTTTCAACCTCATCTCTCAATGGATGTTTATAAGATAATAAATATCATCTATATAACGGTCTAGATCAGTAATGACCATGAAGAATTAAAAAGCTAATTAACTTTTAATGGTGACATTTACCTCTTTGTAACTGTCTCACAGATTTTCAGCCTATACACATACAGTTTATATATTTCTGTAAATAAAAATGGCCTCTGCACTTTTGCTATTCTGTTTAGAAATCTGACAAGAGTTACCAGTTCTACCCCTCACCAGATTAACTTCAGTAGATTCATTCTTCTGCTGAGGGAAACAACTCATCTCTTGAAATTAAATGGTATGAAAATATCCTTGTTAAACTCTGAGGGCAAGGACAGAACTGATAGGTGGCAGAAAGAACCAGATGGATCTTACCAGTGATAGCTGGCACAAATGTAAGATACAGAACTTGTATGAGTCTTCCACTTGTGTAACTGATGGAAATTTTAAACAGCACTTTTTAAACTTCTCTTGAAAGTGCGCAAGTATTTCTTTTCTCATTCATCCTCGCACCCTGTTGAGGAGCCTGTAATGCACTTTTTACTTACCCTGTGGTTTGTACCTAGCTGGGCAGCAGCCCTTTATTCTGTTATGGATAATCTTTACTCAGAATTCCCAGATAATCAGCTCTCACTGCCTAGCTGATTGCATTGATCTTGCAATTAATCTTGTGGTTGTTCTGCTGCACAGCTGTAACAGGAGAGTGAAGCAATCCTGGATTTTGGATATGTGTGTATCCTTGGACACGTTTCCATGCACGCCTGTCCCCTCCTTCATCCACCCACTCACACACGTGATGCACAAGCATCTTTTGTGTTTGATTAGACCAGGCAGAGAAATAATAAATTTTCTTTAGTGTTCCCTATCTGTTAATTGCCTCTGGATGAGGTGTGCTTCCTGTATAAGTGCTTATGCCAATATTTTTGTGAAGCATTGGTCTTCACGTTTGCTACTCGCATCCAGAATGTTCTCCCAGGGCTCTGCACTGACAGGCAGTCTGCGTGCAGCTCTGAGCAAAGGGCAGCACATATTTGCTTTTCCCCAGAAGTAGAGATCAAATTGTAGCCACTTTTCAGTTTATTTGGTTGCTCCCTACGGAAACCCAGCTGTGCTCCTGTTTCTGAGCAAACTCTGCCTTCTCCCTGCCCCTCCAAACAGGAGGCAGAGTTCAGAGTCATTCGCCTCTCATGAAGATTTCGGCTCCTTTATTCCCCTATTATCTCCATAGATAGATTCACAACTGGCCCTCAGCTTTCCCACTGACTGTGTTAGTCAGCAGACCTTAAAAATCCTGAGACACAGGAGAAATTGAGAGGGTGGTTTCAGGATCTGTGGGAGTCGCTGCAATTCTGCAGCTCAGCTTCATCCAGCATCCATGCAGCAAATTCATTGCCCACCCTCAGGAGGTAAAACACATTTCTGGCACCCAGACCTTGCAGTTCCCATGGGACACAGAGCTGCTTCTGCAGTGTGTGCTTTGAGAAGGATTTTTGCTTTAATGTCAATTTAATGAGCAAACATCAACTTAAACAAAGCCTCCCTTTCAGCCCGCTGCACACACTTAATTGTGGCTGGTCTCCTCCATTTATTTAATTTGATTTTAACTTGCTCAAATCTTTTGCAATTTGCTGGCATGGAAATAGTGCAACTCATCCTCTTTGAAGAGCAAGGCTGCTCATTTTACCTTTGTGTTACATGCAAAGAGAAACCTTATTTATTTCATTTTTAGTATTGTGTTGTGTTGCCTATCATATGTCTAAACTCCTTGTTTTTCAAATTTGTTATTTAAGGACAAGGAAACTCAAAAAATGACTTCTGCTACTTTACTGGCTTTAAAACACATCTGTAAGTGATTATTTGGAAACAGTCCATGAAAAACTGTATCCAGATTCTGTTCTTTAATACAATTTCTTTTCCACTACTCTTGATGTGAACAGGTTTCTCATACTAAGGTCTCTGTACATTGGCAGCTCAGCTGCTGTTTGTTAGAAAATCAAACATTGACTCATTTCCTTTGGGAAAAAAGATAGATACTCAATGTTCCGTGGACTTCAAAAAACCTGGAGGAAGAAAAGGCCATACTTTGTTCTGACCAAACTATAAAAGTCCTTAAACTAAGTCCTTTCTTGGTTGACCGTCTTCTAAGCTGATATCTTAAACTAGAACCGTAGCATATATGTCCATTAAAAGTTGGGTAGCATTGTTTGTGTTTAAATCCATCAGGCTCTGAAGACCTGTCTGTGCTCAACTTCTGTTTTTAAAGTGTAAAAGCAACTCCATCTCCATGGGCTTTTCTTTGGTCACCTCCAGCGTATTGGCAAAAATCTGCATGTAGATACAACTGGCACCAGCAGATTGAAAAAAAAAAAATATTCGGTCTATTTTCCTCCTAATTATTTAAGATTTAACAAGTTCTATCAGGTAGAAGTAGTTTACCCTAATTATTTAAGATCTGACAAGTACTGTAAGGAACAAAGCTGTCTGAATAAAATTAGGAGGCATGTACATGTTCATGTTCCCTGCTGATGGGACCTGAGTCATCGCAGGCTGAGGTGCACTAATTAATCCCAACCAAAGGTTTGTCCTCTCAATTAGCAGCCCCTTAGATAAGCTGTCTTGTTGATCTACAGCTGCCTGGTGGGAAATACCCAGGTTGTGCAAGTTTTATGATTCTGACTCCCTAGGCCAGTTGCAAAGTTATTTCAAGGAGAGGAGCTGATCTGTTTTGGAGTGTAATAGCTGTGTGCAGTGCTCTAGGGCAAATCCCATCAGGTAACTGCAGCAGAAGGCTGCAGTCAGCATCCAAAGGATGAGGAGAAATGTGCCATCAGCTTGGCGTGCTGCAAATTCCATCTCTGAACCACACAAAATCCCTCTCACAATGTCGGCATTTCTGGAAACCTGGAAAAGAGCTTTTATATTCTCATGACTGTCAGAAAAGGTGTTTCTGAAGCTGTCTTAAAATCCGTTTTTAATTCTAGCTATAAAATATGTGCCTATGTGTAAACATCAAACAGAGTATGAGCCAGGCCTGAAGAGCCTTAGTAACCCTTCAGTTATTTAACCCCAATTACCCTGTTGTTTCCTAACATAAAAGTGCCACACAGCTTCTCTGGCCAAGGGTGATCACAACGTGCCAGCAGGGGAATCAGAAAGGCGCAGAATTTGTGTGGGAGTGCTGAGGACACTGAACATGAGCACGGTTTAGGTGTGTCAGTCTGCCCATCTATTTTCTTCTCCTCTCCAGTTTTCTCCTATTTCTCCCAGGCATCATTACCCTTCATTTCTGTCAGTGGCTTCACAGAAGAGTGCACTTACCCTTGGGATATGACACTCACAGAAGCAGTCTATCTCCCCTGTTTACCCAGGCTGAGACACCAGGCCAGACCCTGTGCCTACTTAAACTCACCCTTTAGAAACTGAAGCCATAAACTAAAGTGAAATTGAAGTGGTGAAATGGAGAATGTTGCTCTGAAATCTCAGTTGTGACTCTCTCCCTCCTCAGCACTCATGAATGGAGTTGGAGTTTATCACTTCTTTACTCCAAGCCCCAGCTGCCACCAAGAGACCAAGGCACAAGAGCACTGGGATTAACCTGTATCCTTTAATACTTTAATACCATCCTATTAGCACACTGCTTAAACATGCTGGGGAAGTTAAGGATGGTTCAAATTGCACACTTCAAGACTTTTAGCACTTGGGAAGAAAACAGAGTTTTTGACTGATGGAGCACAATTCTTGTTCCAGCTGTACCTTTGTGACCTGCACATGCTGGTAATGTAATGGAGGGGGCTGCAGAGCCTCCAAGGGATTTTTAATTTCAAAATGGATGGTGACTATCCATTCACTAATAAATCATCTGCAGCAGTCCTGCAAGAAAGAAAAAAGGCTCAAGGCATCTAATTTTGGTCTTGTGTATTTTTCCCACCCTCTGGGTTCATAGAGTTAACTGTTGTTTAAAGAAGGGGTGGGCATATGACCAGCCACAGTAATAGTTGAAATGTGTTATTTATATAAATTTCATTTTAATTCAGTGCATAGTGAGTGACGTATCAGTCAATACATTTTGTTTTTTTCCTAGGATCTTGTTCTTGCGCTTTTCTTTCATGGCACTGCTTTCTTTTGGGCAAGAAAACTCATCTAGATTTATTGCCTTTCTCTTTTCTGTGCAACCTTGCCTAATAAGACCACTGCAGTGGCTGCAGCCTGTGAAATTAGCCCATGAACTCTTTGTATCCTTGTCTGTCTGTCTCCATACTCCTCAGATCACCCTGATAAGAAGAAGAACTGTGACCATATCTGTCTTTTTTATTATAGATTGTTGTTGATGTAGGTGGCAGACTGATGAAATACAGTGGAAATTTCTGCTTCACATTCAAATTTCAGTGTATTCCTTTCTTTCTCCTTTCCTTCAGTGGGGTATCCATTAATATGCCTAAAATCAAGAGTTACAATATGGATAGGCAGTGCATAACTATGCTGTACCTATGGCTTTTTGGATGGTACTGCCAGAGTAATTTCAGTGTCTCGTGGCAATAACACTCATTTACATAAAAGCCATTTTTATATCTACAGTCTGGTTGTGGCCAAAGAAATAAAAGAGAATTAATGGGTTTAAATCAAATGGAGTGATAAATATAGTCAGTAAAGTGATTTACTGTCTATCTACTGAGGTTTTCAGTTAATCTACAGGTGTGTTATGTATTTGGAGCTTGTTCTTCAGCACAGATGCTGGGTATAAGTTCATGGCCTCTCCCCGTTGTGTATCACTCTTTCAGTTCCTATATAGTGAATAAAACGAAGTGACACCTCCACAGTAAGGACTGGACTGCCAGGGCTTTATTAAATTCAGATGTCTGGACTCTACATATGCCTATTTGTTTATGCCTTATTTACTTCAAACCAGCCCCAAGTGTCCTTTTGTCTGCATGTGAGTGCTGTGAGATCTCTGTCTCCAGATTTGCATGTATGCTTTGTGCCAGACAAGAGAACAAACAATGATCATGGGCAAGCAGAATCAATCCATTTTAAAATTATGTTGCTTGTTATTTTTTGAGTGAAGGAGTGAGTTTTGCAGGGTTTTTTACCCTTGACTACAGAATTTTGGACAGTTACTCTCAGGTTTTAACATGGTACATAGCGCCTATTTGGCGAACTTGATTCTCTGATGACTGTTTGCATCACTTGATAACACCTGTATTAACCAGACCCCTACTGAGTAAGAAGACATCCAGAATAATTTTTGTGTCAGACTAATGGAGTGAGGATGGATGCTGTGTGCTACAGGCACTGGCCTGATGTTCAAAAATTTGGAGCTCAGTTCCTGGCTCTGTCACACAGTGTATGATGGTGAGTGCATCTTCTAGGGCCGCTTTTTTTCCAGTGCCTAAAGTATCAAAGGAATATCTACTGGAATTTTCCAAATCAGTGGAGGATAGGTTTTTCAGCATTCCCATGGAGCTGGCTTGCACAGTCCTCCACCGTGGAGGATTGCATTCCTAAAGACACCCAGGTAATGGGGTCATGATTTTCATAACAATAAGCATCCAACACAGTTTTGCTGTACAGTCTCTGAGTTTCCCTCATGAGGCAGGAGTTATTAAAAATATTTTTATTACTCTAAGCTGATATGACAGCTGAAGACTATTTTCATTATTTTCCTGTTCTAATTTTGACACAGGCTGCTAACAACAGTAATAACAGAAATAATATCCTTCATTTTTATGCTAAATAATTATGGTGGAAACAATTTACCTATTACCCCAAAGAGTTTGCAAGTAACTACCTGGAGACAAGTGGAAAGTTACTCCCTGCACAGGGCAGGGAGCACTCCTGTGCTCCCATTTCTTGCTCATCTTGCAGGGGATTCATCTCACTGGGGTCGTCAGAGCCCGTGTTCAGGTAGGGTGTTCCACACCTGACCATGCTGTCAGCTACCCTGAAGTGGTTGCTGAAATAAGATGCCTGAGAACCCACTCAGCCAAGACGTGCCATCTGCTTCCCGGTGACTGACAACAGTGAAGTCTCCCGTGCTCCTGCCAGTGGAATTCTCCCTTTCAAATCACATTCTGCAGTGCCAGAGTCATTCCTGCCATGTCGATAAAGCTGGGGAGGACTCAGACTCTCTGTTTCACTAGCAATTTTACAATTTCAAATCCTGTTCTTTAGGTCCAGAAAAATTTGAGCAACACAAGTATCTCTTTTTGATTTTCTACATCTAAGTGTTTGCAAACTTTTCGTTATTGTTCAAGGAAACAATGTGATTTTGAAAGGTATTTTTAATTAAAAAGAAATGTTTCACATTGATGTCAGCACAACACTTATTCTTTTTCCTAACAATGTGTGAAAAGGTTTTTCTTTAGTGCCTTCTTATGCAAAATATTTGAATGTAAATATTCACTCAGTTCTGACTGGTGTTGATTTGTGCTTTTCTGCATGCTGGCGCACGCTGTGAATTGTTCACATATTTAGTCAAAAATAGTAATATTGTACTAGAGTCTATGGATTTTTAACAGAAAAAATATAGCATAGGATTGCCTTCTGCTTGCAGAAATCACTTAACTTCTGTCAGTCTCCAGCACCCCAAGGGAGGGACTGACTGCTCAACTGGAGCTCAGTTCTTATCAGATTTCTGAAAACCAGAATATGTCAGCAGTCCTAAATTGGGAGATTTAGAGTAGAAGCACAGAAACACAGAAACACCTTGTTTACTGAACTTGTTTAACAAATTGATGACATGGACACAAAATGGGGCATTTTTCAGCCATAGCTGGAGAAAATCAAACTGCAAGCAGATGCCAAAGTGATGGTGTCACTCCCTCCATGTCTCTCCTGCTCTCCATACCTGTGCATGCTCCCACCTTTTTCCCTTGCACTGGGACTGGGGTTTGCTTCTGCTGGTGAGGCAGTTTCAATCTCTAAATTAACAGAAGTAAAACTGTGATTTGTTTCTTGGGGATTTTTGTTTGATTTTTTTGCTTTTGGGGTGTAGGATTTTGAGGTTTTTTTAAGCTGAGTGTTAATTGCTATATTTATTTAGCAGGATGAGAGGTTGGTTGCTAATGCTGCCTGCCTGTTTCTGTTTCTTCACCTCCTCCTCAGCTGTGCTAGCACAGGTATTTTTGCATCCATGCCTTGAACTACATCAAGGGATTGGAACAGGTTTAAAATAGTAAAAATGGCTTTTACTATTCTGGATCAGTTCTTCCCACAGTGTCAGGAACAATTGTACCATGATGCCTAAAAGGAGATGTTGGAAGAAGCTGGGTGGTCAGGAGAGGGAGAGGAGAGGGGCACAGGCTGCCAAAACAAATGGATGTCAAATCTGCCCTTAGCACGGTCTTGAATACCCACACAGGGCAGTAAAGAGCTGATATGACACAAACTCACATCCCAGCCTGGCATGCAATTCCCTCTCAGTGTAGATGCAGCCTTAACTGCTGTGATGATAATAAAAACATTCACTGATGGAGCTGCTGCGAAGCACTTGAAAACATTTTCTGTTCTTTAGTGCATCTGGAGCAAGAATCACAAAGGAATCTACGTTAATGTACTGTTATGAGCTCTGTTCTTTGGGATTTATTTATTCTTCCATTTAAGACACAACGTGCAGCTGCAAGGACCTGAAGTGTGGACTTAAAAATAGAAAGAGACTAAGTGTATTGCACAAAATAACCTCAAAGTAGACTCATGTCTGGCTGTGTCCTTGCAGTGTATTGTGTGTCTAAGAAAATATATATTCAAAAATATATATATTTTGAACTCTATTTTCAGTATTTCAGTATTTTCAGCCTGAATTTTCTGTATATGTCCTAGTATGAAGCATGACAAGGAATCCTACACAACTTCTGAGTTCTATGAATACATAAAAGCATGTATGGAAAATGACTGAAAGTAGTCTGAGTTTAGATATCACTGGGAATCTCTAAGCACGGGCAGCACCTCTTAGGTTGCTGCTGAAATTCCTTGTATCATTTAAGTGTGTTGTTTGTTGTTTCATTTAAATCTGAAATGGCTTTGCTCCCTCAGGAAGTAGATGCAGGTAAGACACTTTATTCAGTGCCATCAGCAAGACAGAGCAAAGCTGAAAAATTCATGCCTGACGTTTCTCTTTCAGTCTTTGCTAAGTGAATTTACCATCTTAACATACTTTAAAAAAATATTTTTCTTTTTATCTTTCATTGCATATTTGAGACTGGTTCCCTCCAAGACTGGTTCATGGTCAATTGCTGATGGTATTAAGTAGCTTTCACACTGCATGGTCACCCTGCTCTCTGGTCAGCTTGTATATTTTCACCAACTGCTGGGAGCTGAAATGCAGTTGTGTCAGCTGCATCCTCTGCAAATCTGTCCTAATGAAGTTTGGCGACAGTGGCCCAAGTTGCTCCAGACTAAATGAAACTGCCACATGTTTCTGACAGCTGAGATGCCAGTCCAGCACATCTCTCATAGCTCAGGAGAGCGTGCATCATTAGATTTACAGAATGGGAAAGAGAAGCCTGTGGTAGAAGCTGCTGTCCTTCGTGCTTTCACATAATTTTTTTCTCTTTTCTTGAAATTCAAACAAATTACTGGCCTTGAAAAGTCAACCATGAACAGATATAATTTGTCAGCAACTTAAAAAAAAAAAAAAGGCAGAAAAAAATCAAAAATCCAAAATATTACTAGTGGTATTTTGCTCCTTTAAAAAAAAAAAAAAAAAACTTTTGTATTTAATTTTAGGGGAATGGGACAAATTCCAAATGGATAAAATTCAGAACACAAATGACTGATGTTGATGTAAAACGCAGAGCAGGGGATAAAAGGCTCTTAAGGATTTCCTCTTTTGGCACATTTTTATACTCTTTTACAGTCTTTTCAGTGTCTGCCCAAACTGAAATGAAATGTTTGTCTAATTGAATATCCCAGGTTATATTTTATGGCTGAATTTCTTCTAATGAAACAGGTTGGATAGCCAGGCATCCCACAGCATCCACTTCAGTCTGGAGTTGGAATTTGAAGACATGGAGTAAGAACAGCACATATGCAAACCTTTAATATACCTTCTGTGCCTGTAAGTCTCCTTTTAGGCTCCAGAGCTCACAGGTCTGTCATCACGGCTATCAGGGAGAATAAGGTAAAGGAAAATTATGCTGTCACATGGGAATTTTCTTCTCAAGGCAGTAGGGACATTTTATGTTCATTAAAATACTCAGATGTGGCTCAGTTTAGAAGTTCTCCTTAGCAGTATCACTCTGCATATCTGCTATCCCTCAGATTCCCTTTGCATTTTTAAGAGATATTTACAATTCTTAATGTCTCCTATTTTTCTTTGAGATGACAGATCCATTGAAAAGGAAATGTGGCAAAAAACTCTTTACTTGTGTTATGCAAATTAATGTTCAAGGAACATACAAAAAAACTAGAGAAATATATTTTTTGTGGCCTTGGTGAGTGGATGCTTGGAGAAACAAGTAATAATATAATAATAAATCTCTCTCATCATGAGGTGATGAGGGCAGACTCCTGAGGTGGAGTAAAGACCCTGTCTCCACTTGTGTCAAAGGAATTGGGCTGATTGACATGACCACAAGTGGGAAGGACATGGGGATGTACATCAAATATACCCTAAAACAAAACAGGAAACAAAATCAGCCTCTGAATTGTTCCCTCCTGGTTAGAAATGTGCACTAGGGAAAGCAGCTATAAATAATAAATCCTTAGCTCTAAGAATGATTTTTTTCACTCTATTTTTCAGTAAAGTGAGATATTTCAATTTATTTTGTTGAGACTTTAATTCCCCATCCGCCATGCCCTTTCCCCTTGAGGAAAGTTCATAAACATTTCCTTGTTATTTCACTCTTTCTTAAGTTGCATCTTGTGAAGAACTTGGAAGAACTTATTGATTCCCTGTGTTTCCTTTCTTTCATCTGTTCTGCTGCTTTGGCCAAGACTGTGAGTTGTGATTTAACCCCAGCTGGAAATGGCACACAGCCTCTCCCTCCTCCTTACCTGGTGGGATGGGAGGAGAAGTGGAAAAACGTAAAACTCATGGGTTGAGATAAAAACAGATGAATAATTAAAGTAAAATATACTACAACAACTACTACTAATAATAATTATTATAATGATATGGAATATCCCTTTGGCCACTTTGGGTCACCTGTCCTGGCCATACTCCATTCCAGCATCCTGTGTACCTACTCACTGACAGAGCATGGGAAACCGAAAAGTATTTAACTTTGGGAAAAATCTTCTTAGAAACAACAAAAATATCAGTGTATTATCAACATTATTCTCATGCTAAATCCAAAACACAGCATTGTATGAGTTAGTAGGAAGAATGTTAGCTCCCAGCTGAAACCAGGACAATGTGAAACAGCAGCACAGGGCTTTTTCTATTCTGTTACTTCTTTAATTCCATTTAATATCTTGTTCCTTTTTTATATTCAGTATTTCAGCCTTGATCTGTCTGTTCAAACCGCACCCTCAGTACACTGGCCACTTACCTTCACCATGCCATCTCCCATGAAACCATTGCATTTATATTTGCATTCTGACATTAATTTTACATGGCTGGGATTCTTCTAGTCCTATTATAGAATAATTTTCTTAACCTCTCAATCTATGTTTATCATGTTTAGTTCCTCATTTGGGATGCCGTAGCTCTTTATTGTATATTGCCCCTCTGTTATTTGGCGGAGAAGGACCCTGTTTAAAGGGGCTTTTTTTTTTTAATCCCGTAAAATTCTGCTTACCTTGAGTCATAAACCAGTTAAAAATGTGAATTTCCATTATTATGTCTTACTGACTTTCTCAGAACCTTACAAAAAGTCCAGTTAATTGTGAATGTTCCACACTACCCTCAAGGAGTTGGGCCAAGGCTGGCACCAGAGACCAGGTGTTGGCTGCTCATGGTTTTGCCTGCTCAGTATTTGCCTCTGGCTTGAAGCTCAAGTTGCAGCCTGGAAAAAACCAACCAGCTCAGCACTATTCTATCCAAAGGCAGCTGGGAGCAGCAGGCAGCAGGCTGCCTGACAAGCAGCACTTCTCCACAGTTACCCAGCTCCAGCCAAAACCTCCTGCTCTGTTCCAGAACTGATGAGGGCTAAATGATTTGCAGATAATAATAATATCACCCGGGATAATATCATCACCCAGGATAAGGATATCACCCAGCTGATCTTGGCACTACCCTCAGCCTGCTCATGGTCACCCCTGTGGGATGAAGGAGCATCTCTGGTAACAGCACAAAGCAGTTCTAATTCCTGATTATTAACATTAATAACTCTTGTAGATAAAGGAAAATGCCTTCCTCACAGAACCAAACCATCCAACAGCATTTTTCTAAAATATTCTCCAGCAAATTTAATATTTGTTTTCTCTAACCAGTGGTGGCCTGATCCAAACCTTGTTGCAGTCTTACTGGATCTTCTTGAAGGGCTTGGCAGCTTGAGTCCAGAAAAGCTCTTTCTGGTTTTATTTTAGGACTTCTTAAAAATTGTCTTCTACTTTCTATTGGAGTTTGCCTGCTTTGCAGTCCAATCATCCCACCTGTACATGTATTATCATCCAGGTCATATCATTTTTTCCCTCCAGCTGCTCTGAGAGACTTTCTAGTTGCTAGTTGGAAGTAAGTATTGTCCCTGATTTTACTTTGTTCTTGACATCACCATTTTTTCCATCACATTTTTTACTAGGCAGGAGCATCTTGATTTTTAAAACAGTCCATATTCTTACTACAGGGGCACGCAGCTAAAGGAAACAAGTATCTGCTTTGGTTTGGAAATAAGAAATACTGAATGGTGTAAAAATTCAAAGGACTTAAATTTATGATAAAATTCAAGACATTTGTCAGGAGAAATTTTTTAGGATTACTTTTTTTCCTCTTCCCAAGTGATTATGATAATATTGTGGGACTTTTCTTTATCATAACCTTGCTCCTCCTCCTAAATCAAAACTGAAGCCGAATACAGGGCAAGTATCTCTAAAGACAGCAGCTGCATGGAAAACTTAACACAGTTTCAGAGCTGCAAGCTTATCTGCTTAAGGATATTGCCAAGGAACCAGATGGAGAATAGTTTTCCATAGTTAACCATCTGGGCCCTGCAGTGATACACTCTGCCCTAAGCATTACTGTGGGAATTGACTTCATGGAGGGAAAAAGCAGAGAAAAAGAGACAAGCAGAGAAAGAAGGGCAAGATATTTTATACTGTAAAAATATGCAGCCAAAGAATCACCATTCTGTCACACACTGCAGTTTCCTCACTGCTGTTTGTGTTTATAACCTGTGGGATAAAAGAGAAAGTGAAACTTTAATGGTTACTATAGCAGGAAAGCCAGCTGTGAAGGAAATCAGAAATGGTGTTTTGGTTTCTTTGATTGAGTTATTAGATGTCAAAATGCAAGGCAACAATTTTTGATAGAGATTCTAATTGTTTACAATGATATTTAATTTTAGATCTGCTGGATTAATTTTTGGAGTTCTGCACTTCAAGGCTTCCAGCCAGTGCTGTGTTCACAGCTGAGAAATGCAGTGACTGGAGAAAGGTAAGAAATATGGGATATTCCAGGAGGTTTTTGGAAAACACCAATTGCCTTGTAAGTAGATGGAGCCAAAGAAAAAAATAGAATGAGTGGATTTTCTGAACAGTCCTGCTGCATGGTCTTAACATGAAATCTGTAGTCAAAAAGTCTTTTAAGTGTTAAATACAAAATTGTCCTGAAAGCAGAAGACAAAACAAAGGTCATTTTTTCTCAGGTGTTCACGAGGATCTATGATTTTCCTTGCTGGTTGCAGTCTTTAGCTGAAGTTTTCCATGCTGTCCAGGCATTCTGGCTTTTTTTCTCCTGTGTTGATTCTCCATCATTGAATATAATGTTATCTTTTGCTCTCTGCTTTTCTCTGCCAGGGCAGTTGTAGGATCTTTTTCCTCCAGCTATTCACCTGCCTTTGCAATGCTTGTAGAAACCTATCAGAGACTTTTTATTCTTTCTTTCTCTTTTTGCATGAAGTCTGACAGTGGCTTTGCCTTCCTTAGTAAATTTAGCTAGAATTGTTGGCTTAAAAATTAATTTTTTAAAAAAGGGATATAAGGTAAATAAGCCAAAAAATCTGATTCATCTCATACCTCTGCTGAGTTTTGAAATACTCAGATAATGCAGGTTAGCTCTAGTGGACTATTTAATAGTATGAACAAGGATAATGAGTTACTGAAAGTCACTGAGCAAATACCATCAACCTCCATTGAATATTAGGACTTTATACAGGGTTTCAGACTCTAGCTTGCTTTTTTATGTGTATGGCAGGCCAAGAGAAACATTAAATAGTTATAAAAAACACAAAACCTGGCCATTTAGCACTTTTCTAAGCTGAAAATAAAAAGGTTAAAATTTCTATGACCTTTACCTGGATAGAACTGAAATTGTTCTTGATATATGTATGTAGCAGCTGTTCTGTAAAGGGAGATAAGACTCCCTCTAATGGTTTATATCACTGTTTATCTTCTATTTTAACAAAGCACCACACCACTCCAGCCTGGTGACACTGTTTGTGTCTGTTTATTGCATCTGGATGTTCACAAGGAATCCATAGATAGAACTGGTTATCAGATAACCACCAGATTATAAAAAGATTTTTTTTTTTCTCTTCCCAAAAGAAAATCTGTGTGGGGAAACTGTCATGATTGGTTTTTGTTTCTGTGTCACTGGTGTGGAACAGACTGTGTGCTTTGATGTTGAGATTCCCTTCAGGTGTTAATGACATGGAATAGTTTATGTGGGTGATATCACACATACAGGAGCATATCTCACTCTTAAATTTCTTTTTTGTGAGAATATAAATAAAATTAATAATGAACACCCCCCATCCATTAATCATTTTCTTCATCACTGTTGAACTGCAGAACTGGAAAATATGACCTGTATGAAAACTTGGCTGTAACTTATAGCTGGGAGAAGATGAGGAGGTCATGTAGGTATAATAATAGATCATTATTTTGCTCTTCTTTATTAGTGGTATATTTTATTCTTCTGTAATTTATTGATTCATGGGAAATTTGTCCAGTTAAGGCCTGCTGCATTTACCCTTTTCTCAGACAACTGGTAGCAGTGCCTTCAATTGTGTTGTTCCTTCCTTGTTGGCTGTTGGTCTGTCAGTGATCAAGCAGTGAGCTCTGCTTCTTAATGCACAAAAATATAAATAATTTATATTGAGAGCACAAAATACCATGGAAAGTGTGAGAAAAATGTATTCATCTATACGGAGGAAAGTTGTTAGGTTGCAAAGAGAGAGCAAAATCTACCATAAACAAGGAGAAATATCTGTTTCTGCTTTCTTACGTGCCAGCCTTGAGCTAAAAGGGATGTGTCAGGGCAAACAGCTGCTTTGAGGCAGCTCAAAGGGAACACTGAAAAGTTGCCTTTGTGTCTGAACGGAATTCATTTCAGCAGCTTTGCCCTGGAGTTGGATTTGTCTAAAGGCTTGTTCTTTTCCCATAAATTTGACTCTGCCATATTTTGCCCACATTGTGCATAAGTTAAAGGCCATAAAATGCTTAACTGAGTTGCAAACGACATCTTTCAGGAATTAATGTTTTTAAACACAGCTTTAAACACTGTTGATTTTGTGTACTCCAGGTGCTCTTTGTCATCAGTCAGAATCTGCCAAAGGGGTCTGTTCTGCAGGAAGTGATCTACAAATTTCCACTAGGGATAGGTGAACCTCGGCCTGATATTCCTCAGTCCTGCAGTCCTTGGCCTTTGAGAGCAAAGCTGGATGGCAGCTTCATTCAGCAAAAGGGAAAGCAACATGCAAATTAAAGCAACAGTAAAAAGTGCAGATAAGACGGTGTCATCTAAAAATGTTTTTCTAAAAGGGGACCAAGAAAGGTGTCAAAGAATTTCTGTGAAATCACTCCCTGTGATTCTTTTGTCTGCCTGTTCCTGAAAATTGATTTTCCTTGTACAAACAGCTCTGTGAGAGAGACAGTCCATGCTTTGAAGCCTTAAGTGATACTCATAGGTGAGTACTAAGAGGTGGCAATAGATTTTTGGTTTCTCTGGATGACCCTGCTGTATACTGAGTAAGAAGACAAAAGTCTTCCTTCTCGAGTCACGGGAAGGTACCAAGGAAAGTATTGGGAAGGTCCAAAAGGGTCAAACCCTGCAGTCGAGACATGAAGACACTGAAATCAGAAGGCAATGTAAACACTCCTTATTCTTTCTTTTTTTCTTTTATTTTTTATTCTAATGCAGTTCTCGGGCTGAAGTCAGGCACCAAATCTTTCAATTAAAAAATAAAGCAAGAGTCACTTTTTTTGCAAAGAGGAAAGGGACTTCCTCAAGAAGCACCTTATATAAGCTGATGTAAGTTGCCTTTGTGCCAGTTGTGAACCTTCAGAGTGGCTGCTGAGTGAGTGCCACTGCAGTGGTGTGAGG
>WEKY01049399.1:0-163014 GCA_013390045.1 Picathartes gymnocephalus
TAAGATTTAATCAGCCTTTAACTGTTGGAGGAAGTTCCCATCCTCCTGCAGCAACCCCAGGAGAGGAACTGGGCAAAGGAAGGACCCAGCCATACTAAAAGGCACCCCTGGCATGCTCTTTGAAGAACAGCTGGGAGCCACTAGCTCAGACAGCAGAACCAGCACAAACAGCCATGTAAAAAGATCAAGTCTGCAGTGACTCCTTGTAAAACAAGTATCTGTAATCTTACACAGCCTATGTGGCTAAAACCACAGGGGGTAAAGAGAAAGAAAGGTGCCAGCTGGAGAAGTCTAGTCTAAGAAAACAAAGATATGAATTCCTGTTGCCTGCCTTATTTAGACTATAATTTATACATTACCACCCCAGACTGAAATGTCTGAGCAACTTCCAGAGCACTGAGAAGTTATTTTTGCCCTCCAAAGTATAAGGAGTGTAAGAAACACAACCAACAATCATTATTTAATACAATAATAATGCAATACTATGATTCACTTGCATTAAGGCTCACTAAATATGTCATTATCTTTAAATAGAAATGGCAACTAATAATTTTTAAACTAAAAATAGAAAGATATGTGATGTGAATCCTATGTGGTTTACTCCTAACATGAATACATTATGCTGTCTTTCAAATGTTTTCCTAGGTGCTTTCAGCTTTGGTAATTTTTTTCTTTTTCACTCAATTTTTCTTTATATTTCTTTTGCATACCAAGATAACATCTTGCCACAGAAATGCATTTCTAGAATTTTGTACAAAAAAGGACTACATCACTCCACTACTACAGAAACCATGCTGATATGAAAAGTAGATGCCATTATAACTAAAGAAAATCAAATGGCAGAGATGATGACAATGAAATATGTGGGAGCAAATACACAAATAAACCCTTTATAATGAAAGGAATACTAAAAGTCTTCTAAAAATGTCAGCTAGGGGAACTCAATAAAGGTCAAGACACTTTGAAAAGGAGAAGTTAATCAAAGACTTTCTGTATTTACAATCTTTTGTTCCATAACTTAGTACAAGGTACTCTAAGTTACTTTTAAGCTGTGACCTTTCTTGCCAGCATTCACTGTTCACTAACATAAAAGTCCCACGTTTTGCTTGAAGAAGCCAAACCTGTTGATGTGTAAATTGTGAGGCTCCAAAACCACTACTTAGGTGACAGAGCTTCACCAACATGATTACTTTTGACTGTTCTTACATAAACCAAAATAAACAACAGGTGGGGAATGACCCCAGAATTCACTTCATATATTTTAAACAGCCTTTAATGTTACCATTCCCACCACCAGCAAATGAAAATAGGTGGGGCAAATATCTTTGTGCCAATAAAAATGTTTCATTTAACAACAAAGCATGTGTTAAGAAGGTAAATTAAAATGTACAGGCACGTTTTTGAAGTCACTGAATTTAGAGCTGTGAAAAAAACCAAGCATTTCAGAATGGGAGCATTACAAAAAAACCCAGCAGATTTCCATCACCTTAAGGAAAATCACTTTTTAAAATCATTTTCTTTAAACTGTCACTATCAAAATGAAAGCAAAAATCAAGAATGAGAGAGATTGTAAACAGTATCAAAACCACTCTTGAAACTTATTTTTCTGTGGCTTAACAACCACATTTTCCTGTGCTTTAAAGTGCTTCTTTCCCTTCTTACAGGGCAAGACCATTAATACAAGAGGAGAAACAGCCTATAGCAAAACAGACTACACAGCAAGTGCTTCTGTCCTTCCCCCCTCAGGAAAGAGTATTATTTTCCAAGGGTAGCTTAGTTATAACGTACATTTAAGTTGCTCTAACAGCAGCTAAAACTACAGCTGCCGCTTTCAATTCACAGGATTCCCAAGACTTAAAAGTGGAAAGAAAATTTGTTTCCCAAGTAACACCCCTTATTCTACAGCTCACTCAAAGCTAAGTAGTTATTTCCGGTGAGAATTTTACAGGAGTTAATAAGGCATCTTTTTCTTTTGAAGAGAATCATCCATGAGTCATCTCAAACCAATACAGACACAATACCCTTACAGACTGCAGATTCGCACAGAATGGCACAGGTTGCAAGGGATCTGTGGAGGTCTTCAGGGCCAATCCTCCCGTTCCAGCAGGAGCAGCTGCAGCTTATGAATATCTGAGGGGGCTCCATAACAACCTGGGGCAACCTGAGCCGGTGCTCACTGACCCTCCCAGTAAAAAAAAAGGTGTTCTCTGATGTGTCCTGGTTTGTGTCCATTGCCTCTGGTGCTGTCACTGGGCACCAGTGAGAAGAGCCTTGCCCCATCCTCTCTGCACCCTCCCATCAGGTACTTGTACACCCTGATAACACGTCCCTCCCCAAACCTTTTCTGCTCCAGGCTGAACAGTCCCAGCTCCCACCCTCTCTCCTCACATGTCAGATGCTCCAGACCCTTCACCATCTTTGTGGCCCTTCACTGAGCTCTCTCCAGTATATCCAGTATGTGTTAGTGCAGGGTCTCAGTCCTAAAAATTTCTGGAAGAATCTCGAGTATCCTGATTAGCTGGGAAGTTAAGCCTGAAGGGTTAAAAGTTCCACCTACGCTGCTGCACAAGGTTTTACAAGAAGGCAAAGAGCACTCATTGCCCTCCAAAATCACCATGAGGGGGTTTCCTCTGCAGCCACTAGAATAAAAGCTTTGGTCCTGGTCCTAAATCAGAGCAGAACAATTAAGGCCAACTTTTAGAAAACTGAATTCTTTCTGAAAATATCTCCCTGCTAGTTTCAAAATTAAAGAGACTATAAAGTCACTTAAAAATTCATCAGTCCTCAGCTTCATTTCAAACAGTTTAAGCTTCATGAAGCTGATAATGTTGTTGTGAAATATTACAAGGCTGAGAGAAAAAACTAGCAGCTCTGTGTCACAGTATGACCTATCAGAATAATTCAAATTACTTTAGGAAACAGTGAATATATTCCAAAACAAGAAAAGTTCACTGATCTTCCAGCTTTTCTCCCTCCACATTTTGGTAAGAGGACCAAATACCTAGGCAGACTAGAAGACATGAGCAATGGAAAGTTCCCTTACATGTATTTATATTGTTATTATTCTTTCATAGTGCTTCCAGAGCAATTTACAGTAATCTGTACTATGAAAAAGGGATATAATAGACAAACAGAATGAGAAGTTATGTGATTAGCATTTCTTAGGATGTCAGAATTTTTAATAACTAACACAGTAGCAAAGAAGAAAGATTAATGGCAACAGAGCAAGCAAGAAATGGATTTTAGGTATATTATGGAAAATAAAAAATTGAAAGTGATCTAAAACCTCTAACAGCATATTTATAAGTCTTTTTTACTGGTAACAGACTTCAAGCTTCAAATCAGGTTTGACTGCATTAGTCACCAAGGAAAAATGCAATAATTTCCTGATACTTCACTGAAATTCTTAGACCAAAGTACAACAAAAACAAATAATAATCCTTTTTAGAAGGAATATTAGAAAAGGATTCTCCTCCAGTTGTTCACAAATGTTAGGGACTTAAAGTATTTCAAAATGTCTGGCTGCAGTTCAACACAACACGGCTAATGGGACTCAATATGAACTCTCCCATAACACTTTATCTACTCAAATAATTTCTCTTTATAACTTTCTATCTCTAGCTTCTATAATGTCAGAGATATCAAGCATATAAATGGGAAACTTACATTTAGAGGTATCATAACTGACTCTTTTAAGATGAAAGTAGGTTTTTCCATACATTAAGAATCACATCAAGTCAGCTGCAAGATACCCTATAAAATAACATCTACAACCTGCAATTTCTGTAAAGCTCTTACACATTTGGATAGTATAATTTAGTCACTTTCTATTATGCAGACCAGATAATAGAAATATACTTCGAAATGGTAACCCTTTTCCAAAGTTCACTTGGTGCACAAAGGAATTTTTTTTTTTTTTTACTACTAGCAGGGAATTGAAGGCATTAATTGTAATTTGTTATCAGATGTACCAATAAAGGTGATCACTGTGTCCTCGATCAAAAGCTGAAAAAGATTTAACTGATCATCAAATAAGGTAAACTATGATAAATCTAAAACTCCAAGCTTCACATCTCATTTAAAATGCAGATTTCAGGCTGCTGCTTCCTGGCTGGTTTGTTTTTTCACACAGGAACCCCACCTTATCTAATGCACAGGCCTTGACAGCGGGGTGAATAAGGAGAAACAATTTTGTATTTCTTTTTCCCCTCCTCTTAGTAGAGTGCTCAGATATTAAAATTCTAGGACAAAAACCTCTTTCCTCCCTCCCTCCTTTTTCTCCATCTTATGTTTATTATACTGCTATCTGAAAGTGTTGCATTTCAGTAATTTATTTTCACAAAATATCCTATTTATATTTTTATAACTCAAGGCCTACAGCACACATATGAATTGTGTCTGCTAAATCTGGAATGTTTCCAGACTAATTTTTTTTCAGAATATTTGCCACTGTGCAGTACATCACAAGCACAATTCACAGCTGTTATCAGCTTCAGCTGCAGCTGTGAAAGCTTTGCATTCTTTATTTTATAGATGTCCAATTTGGAACCTTACTACTCAAATACAAGGATCACAAGCAGTTATTGTTAATAATGTTACATATCTTGCTTTTTAAGTAAAAAGTAAAATCCAGCAGTGGCATTTAATTACAGAAACCTTCAGATGATCATGTACAGTCCTTTATTCAGCTCAGAAAACAACATCAAGCACATGCAACAAGTAAAATGGGGTGTACAGACCACATTCTTTAAATCTTTCAGGCATTCCTAAAACACAAGCCTTGGTAAACAGCAAGTTTTTTAAGAGGGAAAAAAAGAAAGAGAATGTGTTAATGGAAATACATCCTGTCAATTCGAAATACAGAGATGTGGGTGATATTAAAAATCTTAGCCCGTATATCACTTGTCACTTATGTTTCTGTTGGTATTTTAATGAAGTCTAAGATCATGAGCCTACTGTGAAGAGAATTTGCGAGGATAGCAGCTGCTCATCTCTAATAGCAATCATGTAACTTAAGAAATGTCATTTTAATATTTTCAAGGAACAAAGGAAAGAAAAACACTCCAGTGACAAGGCAGGATATCTTAAAGAGAGGAAGACCCAACATTCCCATGTACAAAATGCATGCTTTCATAAAAATCAAAACCTCAGCATTTAAGTTGGTCAAAATCTGTAACTTCAAAGCATTCCCTTCAATTTCTTTAGCTAAATTAAAAAACTGGAGTATTATCTAGAAAGGGATCAGACATAACTGTTTCTGTATTTGCTACATTCCAGGGTAGGTCTGATAGCACCAACAGGTCAATGGGTGAAAGAGCAAAGTGATAATTAAAGCAAAAGCTTTTATTTCAAGCCATTAGAGTAAATTTGTACAGTCAGTGTACAATTCCTTAAACCAGCAGGCTAGACTGGGTTAAAGAAAGAGTAAATCCTATCATATTTAATGTTTCTCATGCCTGATCTAGGTACCTTTTTATGAGTACTTCACTATTTTCCTCCACAGAAGCAAAATAATGTCTTCTAGTGCTATTAAATGCTCATAAAAGAACTGATTTGCAAATAAAAACATTAATATGAAAACTCTAAAATGTAACCTATTTTCCTTTTAAAATAAATTCTGTCCATCAAGTAGAATCAATGAAAATAGGCTTATAGAATTTGAATGTAATAAAGTAGTGATTCCAAGTCTTTTCCTTTTTTTCCCTACTAGTTACATTGTAGTCAGAAAATTTCTTTATTCTACATTAAGGAACAAATTATCCAAGCTAACTTCCCTCTGAAAAAATTAATTGAGCTTTTATTATGATTGCATTTAGAATGCTTATATAGAAATTTCCTAAGCTTCTTCCAGAGTAAAAACAGTTAAAATGTTTTAATTAAACCACTTTTCCTTGGGAAATATTTCCTTTACAATGTTTTTAATATAACTCAACATTGGCTGCATCTTTCTTGACAGATGGTATTTCCTTAACAGAGAATGTCTCAAATGGTTTATGTATAACATTCTTTCTAAAATTCATTTCCTTTCTGAGTAAGAAGTTAATACATCCAGAAAAAAAAGAAAACAGGAATGTTTCATGCCATGTGGGATATAACAGTTCTAGAGTTTTGCTTTAAATTAGCCGAGTAATGTTTTTGCAGAAATATTATTAACGTGGTTGAAGCTTAACATTTGGAAAACGGAAAAATACTTGCCCACAACTCTGCTTCCCTCCAGATCCCACTCCAATATTAACTTCTCTTTTATGTTCTACTCCTCAGCCCCATGTCTGGTGGAAATCTGACAGATCTTAATAAGGTTCAGCTTAGGAGAGAGATGTTAACTGGGTGATTGTTTTCAAGAACAACAGACTGGTAGTTCTGTAAGAAATAGCTCCCAAATCAGCAAGGAAATCCAGAATGATTCAAAACACTGAAATCAGTAGAAAAGCACACCACAATCTTTCTCAGGAGGAGGACAGACACTGAGGTCTCACAAAAGTAGATGCAGTTCCTAAGGTTGGGCCACTCCATATTAACACCAAAACACAAGTTCTTAGAGGGAGACTTGTACCAGCTGAATGCAGAAGAACTAAGGTTCCACAAGCAAAAATCCTGGGGAAATTGAATCTTTGCAGGATATTCAGGCCAAAAGTACTGGGTTTGCAGCTTGCAATATACACTCCCTCTAAAGGCTGTAAACCTGTGGCTAAATGGCTGGAGAGCAACAGCAATAAGAGCAGTCTTTAAGTGATGAAGAAATACCTGTTGATAATTTCTTTTTCCTCTTGTTATGCTATAAGCATTCATTAAAATATTTTCTAACAGATCAAATAATTTTCTGTACCGATGAAATTTTTTATTCTAAAATATTCTGCATCCTGTGGAACTATATGTACAATATTTTGCAGTTGCTGCTTTCCATTTTTGGGCATCTCCTAGCCAATACGTCATTTTGTGATACTTCTAGTAAACATTAGCATCTGTGTTAATACTGTGTACATAGAGAATATCTTGCACTGAAATCCAAAGCTACCAGTTTCCCTAAATTTTAAGGTTAGCCTACTTTATATTTATGAAGAAATGACGTATTTCTAAACTTCAGCAGACACCTGTCCTAAATATGCCTTTTCCAGCTAATTCTGTATTTCAAGACACAGTGAGAGACCATGGAGACTGGAAATACAGACTTTCCTTCTAATATGCAAACTCATTTTAGCTTTCTGCTCACAGCAATGCTACCTTTAGTTCTGAAAGCAAGCTGAATGCTTAAGCTCATGATAACAAAGCTTTGGACATTATGTGCACTGCCACTTTGCCTAAAAGATTTGGATGGATGCCTTACATAAAGTTAAAAAATCAGACATAGCTGTATTTAGCATCTCTATTTGCACTGACTACATATAAAATGAACAAGCAACTGAAGGACCTTGGGGTCACAGACATCATGGGAATAACTTACAGCTTCCCTTTAAAAAGGGGAAGGATTTCCTACAGCCACTTCACGGGCCTGATTGCAGGAGGGTGAATGTCTGCCAAGCTGCAAAGGCACAGAGAGAGGGCAGACCACCAGAAAACCCAGCTAACATGTGACTGAAAGAAACAAACTTCACTAAATCCTCTAAACTTTTCATAAGGCTCTTTCTCCAATTAGAAGTAATTGCTGTTAGTATGTTTTCAAAGGGAACTACTGCACAGGGCTGCTGTGTAACACATTATATTTATTCTTCAGTAGACCAGCCTACGGCACTTACTTTCACAAAATCCACATAATTTCAGCTATGTTTCCCTTTAGACAGAAGATAATATGTGTTCCTGAGCTATCAACAAGTGTTTTAGCAATATCCCTGCTGTGACCACTCCAGGCACATTTACTTCTGCCTAAACTTAATTTCCATACTTCCATAACTAGAGAGCCATTGTCTCAGTTTTGCAGGTCTGTCATCTCTCAAAGTCCTTTGATGGCCTGGTGTAATTAGAACACACACAAAAAAATTGCTGCTTGACCTCTGACAACTTTGCAGGCATTTGTCTTTCAAAAACTATTAAGGTGGCAGACAAGATAAACATGCAGCCTTTTCACTCACTGCCATAATCTAAATGAGATGTGCTGTTCAGTTCAAGCATTGTCTTAAAGTGTGGGGTTTTTTATTGCCTGGTGGAGCTGATGCTGTTCAACATCTAACCCTGTATCCAACAGAGGTGCAAAACTAAATGCTTCTCAATATTTACCAAAAAGACCAACATTCTTTCTTCAGAGTAGGACTGAGATACAATACATACAATGCCTGTCTTTATTGCAACACAAATAAAAATATTCTGTGAGATTTTTATAGAAATTATTATTTTAAGTAAATTTTGGAAATTGGAATGTCAAGATAGAATAATTTATGACAAAATAATGAATTTTGTAATGAATGGTAGACCCATGCAAGTGCTGGAAATAGTGGATAACTATAAGGATTTAATTTAAAACTTGGTATTCAAGAGAAAATTTAAACCTAATGTTCCTAATAAAAGAACACACTTCTCTGAGCAAAGCTATAATTTTGGGAGAGACACACCCTTTGTCACTTCCAATGGTTAGAAATAGATGAGTCTGCAAAACATTTATTGTAAATCATATTGACACAGGGGTATTTTTGTAAGGAAACTAGTGCAAAATCTATCCATCTCATGGAGGCAGCACAAAATGCAGCAAGACCAATACTCTTCTCAGCCTATCACCAAAGTTTAGAAAGATCAAACATAACCAGAACTCTACATTCCATCTTCCTAGACGTTTTGTAATTATTTAAGCGAGATTTGAACAAACCAAACACCCCCTTTCCAAATGTGAAATGAATGCCAATTCCCAGGACATCAACTGGGAATTCCACTATCTGATGATGAATTACACATAAACAGCTCACTGGCAGCCCATCGTTTTTACTTGTCCTGAGGACAAATCTACTGACCTGGGCAGGAGATCCTAAAAGAAATTGCTAAAACTATTTTCTTTTTGAAGGAATTCACTAGGTAAATTGACAGATTAGTGGTGTTTTCTCACTGAAAAGGGAGGACCAGAAGAAAGCTACTGTCTGTGTAGGAGGCTGAAAGGAAATGATCAGCCTTGCCCTACCAGACTCTACAAGTTGTCTCAATAACCTTGGCATGACTGCATTACCTCACACTTTCAAAAATGTTGTACTCAAGAAAAGAGGTTTTCCATGAGGGAAGAGTTAAAAAAAGGACTGGTTCCCAACAGAGCCTTAGCAGGTAAGTTCTTTCTTTTACTTGTTTTGCTCTTTGAGAAATCTTTTGCAGTTTTCCTTGACTAAGTTAAAGAACCAAGCAACAATGACTTCCCTGGAGGACATGGCCCCCAGCTCCAGCTGATACACAATCTCAAAAATTTACCCAGCAGAACCAGAAACAAGCTCCCAGTTCTGACCGTAGCCTGAAAGCCCATTTGCAGCTTGGCTCACTTTGAAAAGTTCTATCTTCCATGGATCAGCATGTGGTCACCACTGTCTACTGGTTTATCCTACCAGAAGAGTTAAAAGTTGTTTTTCAATGAGGATAAAACATGTAACTGCTATTCAGTGAGCAGAATGCTCAAGAAATTCCCACTGTACCACAAGAATTCTGGGGAAGAGTTAGTTGAGTTTACAAGAAAAAAATCATTGAGTGAAATTAAAAGTGTTTCATCATGAAAGTTTTCTTAAAAGTAATAGCACAAGCTGCAGCAATTAGAAGAAAAAAGAGAAGCTTTACCAGTCATTAATAAATTTATTATTGTTTATTCTTGCCAAAGTACTATCAGCTTTTTCAAAACCAATGCTCTTTACACTCAAGCAGACCACAAACGCGATCTTGACAACAAATGAAATTGAACAGATGCATGACCAGGTATTAAAGGCCAGAAGGATCTCGTCCTTCTAGCGTCTGTATAATAAAATAAAGCATCTAAAAAACTGAGTGAGCTTTCTCACAATTCCATGTCCAAACTAGGACAGAATTTTTTTGACATTATTTTCAGTAGAGATACAGTTTATCAAAGCTAAACAGCACACCTCATATAAAAACACAGAACGGAAATCCAGAGAAATCATCATTCTCTTACATTTGTCCTCACATTTAGGGAAAGGAATTCACTCTACCTGTGATCAGAAGAAATGGTCTATCTGAAGACAAGTCTGCTGACAGACTCGCTTGATCTCTGAACGTTCTGCCAATTGGATAACTTTCTCAGTATAGTCAAGACCTTTTCTTCTGCATTTGGGAAAAAACCAGTGATACAAGATTGGTAACAGTTTTTGGGGTCTTTTTACTTGTGGGTTTTTATAGTACTTTTCTAGAAACTGAAACTACCAAATGTTTAGCAGTAACTCAAGAGGGTTTAATAGTTGTAATAAATGCAATTCAGCGTCCTTCCCACTTCTGTGTGGGAATACATAAAATGCTGAATATCCTCTACACAGAGCTTTACACTTGCATATGTCTGTTTACAGCTTTAACTCACCAACTGAAAATGGTAACTATACCCTGCCCAAGGACATACAAGACAACCAATGAAAACTTCAGTATTCTCCAAAACAAAACTTGCAGAGAAGTCTGGAAAAATGGAGGCATTTTACTTTGTTTTGATGTTGTAATTTAGCTGCTTGATAAATGGAATTTACAGTTTCTTTCTGAACAGCTACCTTTCAAACTTCAGAAATACAGCATAAAGTGCCTTCAATGGTATTTATTACAAAGAGACTACTAGTATCCTATTTGAGCCTGTCTATAAAAAAGCTGTAAAAACACTTCAAAAGCATTAATCAGCTTAAAAACATTAATTTCTGCATACATTTTTCTACACAAGTTAAATCACATTAGGAGAACATACTTTTAAAAATATGGCTTGAGCTAATTTTAAAGATGGTTGGAAAAGTTTGGCCTACACTGATTAAAATCTATACTTAAATGAAAGGAAAATTTAACCACAAAAACTGTGCTCATTTTAGAAAAACAAGCATATCACTGCCAAAGTGCTGTCCTAAGTTTAGATTGCTGTCTGACTAAAACATTATAATTATGAGAAACTGAAATGGATTTCTAAATGTTTCAAGATGAAACAGCCATTGGGTAATTTGCAAGATATGCAATTATCTTCTGAATTCAAACACATAATGCTAATACTAGATCTGAACAAATGCAGGCAGTTTGTCTGAAGACTGGGAAAATCAATGTTAAACATCAATACCAACACTAGATAGGAGTAACCATAATGAAATCTAAGAGTAGAATTACCAAGTGATGTGGAATTAATTACTTCAAGAATTTTCTTCAAGGAGAAAAAAAAAAAAAAAAAGGCTTGGAATCTTTGTTGCTTCTGTCTCTCCAAGAGCTGCTCAAGCGGAACAGAGGAGCCTCAGCACTTTTAACCCCCTTAAAACTGCATCAGGAGGCATTTCACCCAAGCTCTCATGTGTAGCAAGATAGCAAGATTTTTACCTTCAAACACAAGAGACGGTCTTCAAATAGATTTGAAGGGTCACAGAACATACGTTCTGTTACTTCACAATTAATATTCGTATCTGCATGGGATCATTATCATACTGACCACACAAAAGGTAAAAGGCAAAAAAAATTAAACATAATTAACAAAAATAAACATAATTAAACACACTAACCCTAGATCTCTTTGCCCATTTCATGTACCGTTGTAAATTCCAGTTACTTTGAAAAATAAGTTAACTCTTGATCTACAACAATCATTAACAGTTTGATGCAATTAGCGGGATTGTAAGAAATTCAAAGTAACTCTATTCTTGTTTCAAAATTATGATTGCATGTACTTGTCAGTACCTGCACTGCCTTTTATTGTCTGTCTTTGATTTAGGAAGAAAAATTAATCACTTGGTTGTATTCTATTTCTTGGTCTCCTTCAAAAGCCTGAGTGTTCAGTTATTTTTTGAGTCTTCTGACTACAACCCAGTCTGTTGCTTCACTGATTTGGTGAAAGGAGTACAAGACAATCTGTCATTTATATATGAAAGCACACAGAAACTGTGAGCCTGTCTGGGGACACAGCAGTTCACAGGACCACCATCATTCAAACAGCAATTTTATAAAGGACCAGAGAAACTTTTCAGCAAAAATTAATTCTCTTTCTACAAGCAGTGGTGATCCACATGACTGCTTCATACAGACTCATGAGGCAGTCTTCATTTAGCCTTCACGGCACTTCTGGAGCTGCCATCAAAGGAGAAGAGCAAATAGAGAGAAATTTCTCTCAACAGTAAGAGATGCTGGATGCCTTAAAAATAATAAAACCATCGTAAGATCAATGAAAAAGCACCTGAGATCAAGAAACTCTGGAATGAAAGCAATACCAGCTGCCTTGACACCTAAAATAACATCAACAGCAGGTTTTATACCAAAGGATGCCTGAAACAAGCACCTCAAGAGTCAGAGGAGTTTTAGGATCACACATGCAAAATCTTGGAAAAGCACACTGAAAAGCAGCAAGGTGAAAAAAAAGCAGTTTTGTTCTCAAGGGGAAACACCTCGAGACTATTATCAGATTAAAGGCAAATTAATTTTCTTGAACTCATGAAAGGACAGTGTGTGAATTCAGTGAAGCTACTAATTTTGCACTGGCAAGTAAAGACTCTCAATTTTTAACCGCTAAGCATACCAGAAACTCGAACACAAACAAATCTAATTAAGTAAATTAAATTTATTGTATCCAAACAAGGTCAAGTTCACAAGTAAACTAGCTCAGCTAAGAGTAAAAAAACAGGAAAATGAAGAGACATTTTGGATATGTTTGAAGAATTCTGCTAACATAACTCTATCACATCTCACTATGCCCTGCTACAGCAAAAAACTGGACAATTCACAATGCAGAATTGTCTTTCAGGAGCAATTTACTTGTTAGGCCAAGACAACAAATAGTAAAATCAAACTGTGAGCCTTTGCCCACACTCAGCAGGGACCTGTTCCAAAAATTCAACTCTCCAAAGGTTCCATCTTCCCCTCTCTTACCCCTAAGTGCTGACTGAGCACCACACACACACACACACACACACACACACACGACACAAACAAGCCAGCTCTCCTCAGGCCAGTGCTAATAAAACATTTAACACGACTATGGAGCTCAGTGCTTCGTGTCTGTGTGTTCCCAGCACCATGACCTAAAGAAACAAAGGAATAAGGAAGGGACAACCTTGAACAAGACTGTAAGTGGAGAACAGGAGAATGAAATAAGGAAAGAAGGACAGAGGAAAACACAGATTATTTGTAAACAATGATAAGGTAGAAGGAAAGCATAAACTGCATGTCCCAAGAAGCTGGAAGAAGCAGACAACAAAAGTAAACAAATGTCCTTTGGCAAAGCAGAGTTGGGAGGAGTAGGAGCAGCAGCATACTGAAGGATGGACAAGTGACAGGAAAGAAAAAGACATACACGAAACTGTCCAAACAAAAATTAAGAGAAGGAAACTCTATGGGGAAAAGTCTTGAACAGAATCAGGTAGAAAGCCAGCAGAAGGACAAGAGGATTTGCACCTATGGCAGTTCAGATTAAGAATCTAAGAAATAAAAATATGGCTTTACTAAAAATAGCCGCTGAAGGAGTAGAGACTCTGCAGGAACAGATGGAACACGTGACAGCCTCCCGAGCCCAGGAGCAACTAAACCACCCACGTGGGTGTGAAGATGACACCTCATTACACTGCCAATCTTCCTTCCAGATTGCCTTTGTGGGGAGGGCAGACAACTCCGACAAAGCAAAACTTATCAAGACTGAGGAGCTGGACCATACCAGATGCAAGGTTTCTCTGCACAACCTCAGTCTGGCTTTCACAGTAGGGTACAAAATCTTCTTTCCTTCAGGATTCTGCCTCACTGAATACATATGGTGGACCAGCCCCTGAGGTCTAAATGAAGATTTGTGATTTCGCTCTTTCAGAACAGACACACTTTGGCAAGCAGTGAATGGAGAAAAAAACCCTGGAAAGATGAGAAAGTTCCTTCACAGGCTTATACTCTCTTCACTCTTACCACATATTCCCTACACATGGCTGACTTTTCTTCTTTTAAGTCGAAACTTTTCAGAAGTTTGAGGTGTAGTTCTGATTTTCTGAATGACCAATTTGAGATCTGGTTTCTCGAGGTACAGTTTCATATTATGGTAGACCCACAGCTGGTTTACATTAGTGCAGAAGGAGAAACAGCTCTCACTCCTATCAGAGCAAGCACTCACTGGAGTAACTTCCATCCCCATAAAACTGTTAGATCAACTGTCCCTGAAATCATCCAACCACTAAATCCCACTACAAAGAGAGTAACAAGAACACATGGCCAGTGATGGAAAGGAGTGAGACCACACTCTTCAGCTGCAGCCCACACACTAACCAAACCGCGAATTCACACTGTTAAAGGCTACCTTGATATGCTGAGGTACAGCTTCCACTGCAGCTTTGCATTCAGACTATTAGATAATACTGTAAAACATGATTACAAAGTGAACCAACTCATTTCAGATTCCTGTGTTCAATTTAAGACATATTTTGGCTTTTTTTTTATCCTGGTTTCCCCATTTGTTAAATAAGAAGGAGGATGAAGGAAGGGGGGGACCCATTTGTTAATCTCCCTGTTTTACAGTGGAATAAGCTCATGCTTGAGAAACATTTAAATGTTATCATGCTATCTACAACTAAAAAGTCCAATGGTCCAAAAGCAGAGGCTGGGTGGTGGCTTGAACAGGAAAGACAGCTGCTATGAAATAAGGGAGATATGGTGATGTTTTCAATCAATAAGCAAAATACACTACCCATTAGCATAGCCGATGCACTAACAAAAGCAAAGATTAAAGAAGTCCAGTGACCAAGAACTGTATTGCAATGAATATACATAAGCACTGGTGTGAAGCTGCACGCCCAGTTTAACTCCAGTATTTATTTTTAGTGTGCAGCCACAGTTATGTGCTGAATAGCCCAGTTGTGCAAAGCTACGAGCCTTGTTGCAGCACTTACCCTGCACTTACGGCACAAGAGACCATTCAGGTCAAAGTTTAGCTTTGCCAGAGGGCACATCCAGCCCAGACAGCAGCGCACACACCAATACTAACGGGAAAAGTGACAACACACACAATAACCAGGGAAAACCTCCCAGCTACAGCTGGAAAAAAACTGACTGGCTTCTGTGTATGTGCATGTCAAAACAAGACACACTGGTTTTTTCCCCCAAAGGAAAGATACTAAGGATGAAATTATAACAGGCCTCCGGTTATTTATTCCTCCAGGTGCAACAAAAACAGCAACACTGAAACCGAGGTTTCGGGTACCGTACACGTCTCACACACACGGAACGCCTCCGCAGACAGGCTCAAGCGCTCTCCTCCATCGCCGCGGCTCCCGGCCCTCCTACTGCGTGGCGACCATGCCTGGGGAGAAACGGGAGGCGGCTGAGAGCCCGGCGAGCGACAACGAACAGGCGAGGCCAGGGGAGCGGCGGAGCCCCGGCGCCGCTGCCACCGCCAGCACCGCGGCCCGGCCCCCGCTCCGTCCCTCCCTCACCTGGGACGGGGTAGCGCCGCGGCGGGAGGAGCTCAGGGAGCCGCCGCGCCGCCGCCATCGCCCACGGGCGCCAGGGCCGCCGCCATGTTCCCGCGGCCTCCGACCCCGCTCACTTCCGGTCACGGCGCTCACGCCGTTGCCATGGCAGCGCTCCCGGGCCGGCCCCTCTTAAAGGGCCCGCGCGGGAGAGGGGCTCCTGTGGGGGCACAGCGGGCTCGGGGCTGCGGCAGCCGGGGAGGCAGAGCACGCGTACTTCATGCGGGGATTAGCGAGGAAGGGACCGTGAGTCACTCGCCCCGCGGCGCTCCCGCGCGAAGGGGAAAACCGTACTGCTGTTTAGCTGCGGAATTTGTCATAAAATAGCCTGCGGGGTGGGAGAGTGGTGGAAAAGGACGGTGGCATGATTTCCACTGCTGTGAGGAGATGGTTTCTCGTAACTTTCCCCGAAACGGGCTGTATTTTCAGTTTTTATTGCACCGCCGTTGCCGCCGCTCGCTGTTGATGGAGTTAACCTCTTTATACTCTTCCCACATGTATGTTTTTATAAGGTAAACAAAGCTGGTGAAACCCCCAGTCCAAGAAGGGAAACTCCAGGAGGTTTTAAATAAAGTTTTACGTTTGTGTGAAACCAAAGTGAGTCCATGCCCGGCCGACAAGAGCTGCTGGATTAGGACCGAACAACCTGGGCTCTCTTTCTGATTCCACATCAATTCCATGTGCATAGACGAACATGTCCCTCTGCAAAACTCCTGCAAAGTACAAATGCCAGGGCAAAACCTGATCCCATACCCACTTAGGGACATATTTCCCCATAGCCTCTCCCCCTCTGGAATCCTTCTTTCCCACTGCAGCTAGTTTTGAGGACAACATTGTCTCTTCTGATATGCTTATGATGATTCAGTGAGAATTTACTACCTTAGAGAGTACCCTTACAGACCTGAGAATCCGTCGTCAATTTGATCAATACTTGAAAGAGAAAATAAATAAATCAGCAGGGAATGAGCCTTTGGGGAATTTAATCGTAGAAGCCATAAAAACACTGGATATTGTGCTGTCATCCCTTTTTAAGGGCTCTCATTTGTTCATTTAGCCTGGAGAAGTAGGGGCTAAGGAGGACTTAGCTGTTGTCTGCAGCTGCTGGAAGGTAATTGAGAAAGTGGAGCCAGACTCTTCTCTGAGGTGCACAGCAAGCAGATGAGAGGCATTGGTCCCATGTTGCAGCAAGAGAAATCCCAGTTAGTTAATAGGAAGGAATTCTTTAAAATTAGAGCAGTCAAGCACTGGAAAGGGCTTCCAAAAGACCTTGTGCAGTCTCAAACCCGGCATGGACCGGGTCTTATGTAAACGTACCAATAGCATCCCAAATCCTCCAGAATGCTTTAGCTGAAGAGATAAAGCCAACTCCGTGTTGTCTTTGTTGTGTGATTCACCTCAGCTGACTTGTGCTAACCAGGAAACAGGCATTTAGTCAGACTTAGTCACCAAGATTCCCTCCTCTAGGCAGCTCCAAAGAGTGACCTGTTCCATCCCAAACTGGATGTCTTAAACAGCTCAGCACATGGGGAGCTGAAATGGCTCACCTTGAGATCACTCTGGCTGATGATACAGTTAAAGCCAGGTGAAATGAATCCTCACTGGTGCCTCGTGAAAATAAGGACAAGAGCGAGGCAAGCAGCTGAATTTTAAGTAGCAATAACAGCATTAAAGACATAACAGCAGAATGTCTCCAAGGGCAACATGTGCCATGGGCTGTCAGCCATAGACTTGTGGCCAGGCTCCTCAAACTCGTGGCCAGGGCAGCCTCAAAGCTTCGAATAGAAACAGGGCAGTGATGGCATCTGCAATATCTGCAAAATTCCTGTTGCAACCCTGTAATGCTGAATGGAAAGCTGTCTCCAAGTTATTATGCTGCTGTTGTCTAGGAAGATGAGAGAGGTGAAACTGCAGTCATGTCTACATGTGGCTTTTGGTATTAGTACTGTAGGGCAGTCACGGCTCTTTCATTAGTTTGATAAACTGGGCAAAATGCATGCGGCTAATTTCCTCTTGGGTTGAAGCTCTCTGCACGGAAGAAATACATGCTAAAATGGGCTAATAAAATACCGAGAATGATTTTGTAAGTTAGTAGCTAAGTAAGGAGCTTAGGCACTCCGTGCACTAAAACGTAGGCCAGAATCTTATTGCAGCCCACTCTGCCACTTCCAGGGTGACCCTGGATAAATCATCTCACTTTCCTATCAGCGTAGTAGGAATAATGACATTTTCTTCTTGCTGAGAGTGCTGTCAGGAGATGATAATCAAAGTTTGTAATTTGATTAGAAAATGTGAAACAGGCAGCATTCCTTACAATGCCAATACCTCGCTATATAAATTTTCAGTTAAGATATTTTACTTAAAACTGTGGAGAAAACAAATTGGTAAGACAAACAATTATGAGTAATTGTGTTCCTATTTTCCTTAAGAACCCCAGAGCAATTTTATACCGTTCGGAGATAAATCTCTTTGTCTATCACATTGACATGCAGGCAGCTGAAGAAGAACATGACATCTTTTCAAGCATTCACCATAGCACTCTATTAGAAAATACAAAGACAAATTTAATTTTCAGTTGCAACTACACAGGCAAAGTAGATAAGCACCTTGTGCTTTACACACATACACTGAAAGCTGAACTTGTGTGAAGTGAGTTGCTGTAGGCATTTTGTTAGAAAGCAAAAAGTCTGCTCAAGAAAAATACAGGCATTCATAATGCCCCTACAGTTTTTGTGAAAGTGGAAAGTACAATTTCTACAGCCAAAGACAACAGTGAGGGGAAGAAAAGAATGTTCAGTATTCAGCAAAAAGGAAGAATCCGGCTGACTGGAAATGTATGTGCATTTCAGAAGGCTTTGTTAAAATAACATTAAGGTACTGGCTTTACATCCACAAAAATAATGCCATTTGATGCTGAAGTCAAGCTTTCCATAAAACAATATAGATTTAATTTAGCCACAAAACAATTCCTGTGGGGAGAGCTGGAAGCAGCAAGGCCTGATTCTCAACAGACTTTTTCTGTGTGCCACTCAGCCACTCAGCCCTTCTCCATCCCCACTGCATTAATTTTGTTTCCTTCCCACTGCATGGACAGCCTCCCTGCAAAGCAAAAGGCAGTAGGTGCGGGTGGGCCAGTGAGTACCAGCTGCCAAGAGAAACAATAATGTTTGCTCAGTCAGGGCATGAATTCAGTTCTCACTCCTCTATCATAATGTCTGTATTAACAGACCTTGTAGGAGCCTGATTGTTTCTGAGAATTCTGTCTTTCTTCCCTTCCATCAAATTTGAACAAAATTCATCAAGAAGCTTCAAAAGCCTTTGGAGAGGAACTTGCAGCCAGACTGAAAAGCAACATAAGCAAAGTTCATGTGAAAAAATAGATTGAAAAACTGAAAAGTTGCCCACAGTGGGGGGGGAAATCTCACAACAATTAAAATCTTTTTGCAAGGGGGTGAAATTGAAAATGATTGAGTCTTTCAAGCTATGGTATCACCTGAGAAATAGAAAGTGAAAAAAGAAAATGATACAAGCTACTACCCGTCCACTGACAGGACTTGGAAACATATGGCATGAAGAATTTAAGATCTTCATAGGGACACAGAAAAAAAGGAATTTTTAAATTATAGCTGGGGTTAGCTTTACAAAACATTTTTTGGTGATATGATTTGTAGTGGGACCCCTCCATTCATCTTGTGTTGGTGTAGCTCAGTTAGATGACAAGTGGCATCATGGAGCTCTTAACAAGTCTCCAAGAGGGGAACACAGGAGGGAAACCATTGGAAACCAGTGTTACTAACAACAGCGGTATGCCTAAAACATTTTGAGTTTTAATCACTATTGCTTAGCTGTGCGTTTTATTTGTAGACTAAGTCCCCTTGGGGCCTATATCTGAGCTGAGGGAATGATAGACCATGTGGCACTCAAAGGGAAAAAAAGATAAACAATATGGAAAATATCATTAGGCAGCCAGTCACGCCTCCCTATAACTGCCAAAGAACAGCAGAAAGATAACTCATGTTCTTCTATTCCTTGGAAAAGCCTCAGTCACTTGAATAAAGAGACTTTCTAGGAGCTCTTGTCAAGAAATGGCCTAGGCTGTGCTTGCATCAAATGGTTTTCAAGTTGAGACTCACAAACTACTTATGGATCTGCAGTTTACATGGCTATTTCCACTTCCTAAATCTCATCAGAATGTGTTAAATGCTTTCTTAATGGTCCTATACCATGCAAACAGTTGCAAAATTAGCCCCAGAGACAGTACTAATGGTAAATCCAAGGAGTGGAAGAGGAGGAAGAGGAAAGGATTGCATGACAGAAAGGGAAAGATGAGAAGGGGTTATTAAACACCCGAGGTGTGAGGCCACGAGATGCATTCCCCAAAGCCCTCTGCCCCAGAGAGATGTGCAGATGTGATCTTCAGGGCCCCTACTGCCTTTACTCCACACTTCGGGATGGCTCTGCCCTCACTCTGCCCGTGCCCTCCCCTAACAGTCCTCATGTAGCTCATTTGCTGAAACTGCCATACTCCACATCCATCTGGGTTTTTCCTCTCTCCTGGGTTTTCTAAGCAAATTTCACTGCCTGTGAGAAGAGCTAAGTTACTTGATGTCTGGATAATTCACCGTCTCACCTCCATTTACCTACTTTTCTGGAGGATTTGAGACAAGGATATGACAAGCCCACATAAGGATTTTCACCTCTCCATCTGCTTGCAAAGAAAATCAGCTATCTGAGCGCACATACCCTCCTAGGTGTGGAAATTTGCTAACTGTTCATAACATGCCTAAGCTGCACTTGTTAATTTTTCTCCCAGAAACAGCAGAAGTAGAGAAGGGGCCTTGACTCGAAGGGTATCAGCACAGCAGTGAATAGAGATTACCGTCACCAAATCAAAACAGGGGAGGCAGTGACAGCATGGAAAGCTTGCAATGATTTAGGCTGGTATAATATTTCTGGTGCCTGCAAGGTAGGTGTATATCTCTGGAGACAGATTAAAACTCGTTCTTATGCACAGCCCCATGAACAGCAAACAATAAAGGCCACAGTTTACTGCCCTACAAATACAGCAACTGGCACAGGTGATAAAATGGATTTAGCTGATTTGGGAAACATTATGAGCTTAAATGTTTTTACTGTCAAATTCAAAAGACATCTGTAGATACAACCGTAAAAAGTGATTCAATAAATTACAGGGGTTTTTTAACTCTCCAAAGCTGAAGAGAAGATGGAGTTAACTCAGAAATGTTTATTTGATTTAGTTGCTGTTTGGTTCACAGGAGACTCCCCACAGGGGCAATAAAAACCAAGGCTGCCTTTTTTATAGTGCAAAGATTTTACAATGCAGTCCTCCCCAGTCTGTTTAAACATGCCCCACTCTTGCTTCAAATACTAAGAAATTCCATTCATCACAACTCAGAAATTTCAGAGATGGAAATGATCTATTAAGCCCTATGATCCATCTCCTGAAAAATGCAGAATTTCTCCCTATAGTGCATTTGTATTTTTAATGTTTTGTCCACCAGGGTTATAAGGTCACATTAGTGAAGTGTACATTTCATTACATTTCATGTTTATGTCAACAAATAATATGTGGTTGCTTAATTTCAGTATAATTGGTCTTACAGATGTACAGGAAAAGCAGTAGCCAGCATAAATGGCAGATGCCAGAATCAGGAGGGGTTGTTTTGTTGTTAAATGTGATCAGTGCTGTGCACAGTGGGCTTTCAACTATTCCTCTTTGGAGAATGGTCATTCTAATGTCAGTCATTAGCAATTTGCTGCTAGTCCCTTGGGAACAGCATGTTTCCTACAAATTGCTTCTATTAGTCACCAGTTCTTGTCCAAATAATTGACTATGAGAGAGAGGCAGCCTGTGTGAGATGGACGTTAGCAGGGTAGCAGAGTGTATGGACACATTGTAATAGGACACACACACTTTACGTTTTTTGAATGCCAAAAATTAGTGGAATGGGCTCAGATCTCTTTTATGCTGGGGTCAGGCTGGAGCTGCACCACCAGAGTCCAATGGAGCCCTTTGAAAAGCCAAGGCTAATGCACATGAGGTCAATATCTGGCAGTAATACAGCAGCACATTTTCTTGTCTCTGAAATGCAGTCACCTCTGGCATGAAACCTGGCAGGTGTTTCACATAAAATGGTCAGGATGTGGACCAAAATCTGTGAGGAAAGGAGGAAGAGAAAGGGGAAAAAGAGCATGGAGACGTCTCACTAGTTTGCACCCTTTGCATTCCTGTCATCTGCCCCTTTAACGAAAGCTCTTCTACACAGTATTGTAAGTTCAAGTACCTGCTCTTTTGACAGCGTTTGATCTCACTAAATAGATGTTTCAGCATGAAAGAAAAATACAAGGAACAAAAAAATTTAACTTACCTATTAAGAAGTAAAATGCTGTGGAAAAAAAAGCAGGTCACAGTAGCACATTGGGAGTCAGGTACGTCATTCTCATCAGGAGCTCCATTCCTGTCACCAAACCATCTGTATAGATTCTGCTTTAGGTTACTGCTGGACTGCTCCTCTGGTCCTGCTATACTTGGTTCATGAAGGCTGAACCTGAGAGAGTATGGGGCTAAGAGGTTACAAATGCCCTCCCAATAAAATTCATGTGATAGTTATAAGGAAGTGTCAAAGATTGTTGTTGAAAGGGTTCTTTTGAGATTCCAGAAAAAGGGGCTTTGAGTTCATACGAGTAATTCTGGAGCCTCTGAAAAATATATATTTTGACCCTAATGCAGGCGACAAAGAGGTGTGGAGAGAGAAGCAGCAGAACCTTTGAATCCAAAGCTGCCAATCTCTGGACTGATGTAGAGGGGACTGGATGGTTACTCCCCAAAGTCTGGGTAGGAACCAAGGAGGGTACTGGGAAACCAGAGTTTAATTATTGCTGTCATGGGAGGAGGCAGCAGCAGGACAATGGATGGGGGTCAGAGAGGGGATAGAGGAGCCGGCCTTACGTAAGGCATTTCTCAAAGTTACACAATGGAGTAAAGTAATAACACTAATGCACTTTTATAATGCATTCCTACAGAGATTTAAAATGCTTTGAAAAGATAAGTAAATATTATATCGTAAGGTGGCAGATGGAGAAACCAGAGCAATGCGGAAATTAGTGACTTCCTTGTAACTTTAGGGAGAGTCAGAGTCGTGGTGGGGAGCAAGAGAAAGATCTCAGCCCTCTGAGCACTTGGTCACAGCTTCACAAATGCCCAGGTGTGCTGGACAGGAGGAAAACTGGCAGGTTAGGAAGAAATTACCCCTAAATCAGGAAACAAATCAGAAACAAGAAATGTATTTTTCAAACTGGAAAAAGATGTTAAAAGAAAACAACAGAGAAACATTTTGGGTTCCCAGGATTTTATTACCTTTTCTAGTGTGAGCCAAAGGATTCTATCCAAGTTTCCAGAGATTATTCCTCACAGGAAAAGCAAAGCTGTAATAATGGACGTAGCAATGGCACAGTAAAAACAACAACAATAATGAAAAGATGTCTTTTGTTTAATCACCTGGACAGATCCAGCATGATGCAAATAAAATGTGAGATAACAAGCTCCAAGAGACTGCTACAGGGGCTTGTCAGGCCAAAGCAGCAGAGTGAGACAGAGTGAGGTGCAGGTGGGGGGTGAGGAAGGGCAGTGCTCCCAGGAACACAGATCTGCTTGGGGTCTTTGTGGTAAAGCTTCTCTTTGTCATCAGTGCCAGTGACCCTTAGGAGCTGTCTGGTCTCCCAAAAAACTGTTTGAAAGCCTGTTGATTACCCACTGACAACAGACTCTCTGCCTCTCCTTACTACCTCCCTAGGCTGGACTAGTCCCTTTGGGGTTACTGTGGGGAGAGTAACAACCTTGGGAGCAATCACTGGATGCAGAGGGACCCCCATCCTGCAGAGGATGCGTTCTGTGCCTTTGAGCATGTCTGCCCCACACAACAAGGAGTGCTGAGATTGTCCTGCTTGTCCTTGGCCATTAATTGCTGTGTCCTGAGGACATCCCCTGCCTGCTGCTTTGCTGGTCTTACAGCTCTTGGTCCATTCTGCTGGAGTGGAGGCTGCTCTGCCTCCACTCATGGCTGCAGGTGCACTCCTTTTCCCAGGACAGCCAGCTCCTGTGCCATGTGTCTTCTCTCCTGCCTGTAGTACTGTTGTGGGAAGGACAGATCTTCCAGGAGACATTTTAGCTGGCAAGGTCAGATTATGTGGCTCAGGACTTTTCCTACAAGACAGATTGTGCCTTCACCAAAAACTCAGATCTCACTCTCCCTGGACTGAGAGGAGGGCTCAGCCATGCAGCCAGAGATAACACTGTACAGATCTGTAGGAGCAGTCCTGGGTTTTCTGTGTTAGTTCAGCTTTCAGGGACTTATGGAAAAACATATGTCCTGTCATATGAAACGCAGTAACTAATAAATAATGATCTGCATTTCTGCAACATTTAGCAACTGCTCATGACTGCACTGTTGTAACAGGTCAGTGAGCAGCCAGGTGTTGCCCCCATTTCTGGTTGGGGAGATCTGGAGCACAGGACCATGGCTGAAGATTGTTTTCTTTTCTAGAAGGGGTGGTGCATGGCCTCCTTCCCTGTTATAGTCTCTCCATGGGCAATATTGCTAGCAGGAAGGGCTGTAATCTCCCCTGGGTTGGGAAATGACACAACAGGCACGTGTCCAGGTCACACTCACTGGCTCACTGGTTTATCTGCAGGTCCAGATGGGAGCAAGGTAGTAAAGTGCCAGCCATCTCTGCTAGAAAGTCTGTACCTGTGGCTGCCAGGAAGATTTTGGCCATGGTTACATGAAATCCAGTGCTGTTTGGTCAGTGTGAAGCTGACACTATCCTCTGCTCTGGCTCATCTGGACAGGATCCAGCATTGTGGGCGAAAGCGAACACAGCAGCTGAAGCTGGCACAGAGGGGACTGAGCCGGCTTCAGAAAAAGCATGTGGCTTTCCAACCATCTTGCAGTCCAAAGCAAAACCAGCAGTTCTGACATGCTGTGAGCAATAAACAATGAGCTTTGTCAGCATGTCTAGAGGAAATGATAATTCCCGGAGTGTGAATGATGAAATGTTAACCAAGATGGAGGCTTTGGATAGCATTGTGGTTGGGAAAGCATATGTGCATCAGTGTGGAAGAGCTGACACTAACAGAGCCCTAAGACATAAAGATCTTCCAGGTCTCTCTGCTTACTCCTCAGGGGTGTTTTCTCCTGTTTCCTGTGTGAAGTGTAAAGCCTTGCTTGTGCTTGAAAGGGAGATTTGCAGTGCTGCAACCAGCACCTGAATCTGCCCCTCTGGCTGCATGGCCCTGGCTCTTCATCACCCACAGCTCAGTGCTGCTGTCAGCCCTCTGAGACACACAGGGCTTGGTGCAGGGTAATTTACTGTTGCACCGGCATTACGAGATTGGCTGTCCCTCTTTCCTCTTCTTTGAATTAAGAGGCAGCTCCGGTCACTTCAGTGTAATCGAAAACCTAATGAAATCGGGGGAGTGTTTGTAAGGTTACAGTGACCTTGACAGAAACCTGCAAGCCCTGTGCTTAAATATTTTGCAAATCTGTTGCATGGTTTTGAAGCCAAAAACAGTCAAAGTGCATTTTTTCCCTTTTCTTGGAAAATGTTAAAACTGTTCTCTGCAAACTGTGTGAAATGTTTCCAGTCACTCCAGCAATGAACAGCATGGAGATGCATGTATTAGCAGAAAACAAGAATAACTAGAGTCAGAAAAAATTATGCAATTATTCATAGTAATAATATTAATTTCACAATGTCATCGCTTTAGGGGCCTGTTGCAATAAATAACCTTGAGAGTTATCTTAGTGTGTGTGACAGAGGACGTATGTGCAGTTGAGATGAGACTGCACAATAACTTTTTCCTGATGTGCCCTACAAAACATGGAACCTTGATCTCACTCACCAGTCACCCATGCTGGGGTTGTTTTAAGAAAAATGACATTCAGGACCATTATTCAATGCTGGAGGAAAAAAAAAAAAGACTCAGCATTCTGCTATGGCTAATGTTACCCTCAGGCATTTCTGGCATGTTTCCGTTGTAAATTCATTTTACATGTGGCCAGGAAGTACGTCTTGTTGCATCTTGAAAGAAAACCTGCCCTATTTCTTCCCTGTTGCTCATTTCCAATCTACAGAAGCATCTGGTGGGAGCATGTCAGAAGATCTGTCACTAAATGTAGGAAGTTCAGCCCCCAGTGCACTTTAATGCCAGTCTCATTTAAAATAACGAGGTGAAATCATATTTTACTCTTCTACTTTTTAAACTGTGACTTTTTTTTTTTCTTTTTTTGTGTTTCTTTTTTTTTTAGTAGGACAGTGTTTTTCTACTAAATGCTGTTTTCACCACTGTCACTTTTGAGCAATTTGGTTTTGGATGGAGATAAAAATTAACACTTTTGCTTTCCAGGAAAATCCTAGCACCATAAGTTTCCACCAAAGCCTGGACCACCTACCCAAGTTTTGAGACACCCTTAGCAAAAATACCACACAGGGAAAAGTGATAAAAGGCCAAACACTCCAGTTTGCATGAGTGGTACTACAGGGCTTGAGATGATGGCAGGCCATGCTGTGGCATTTGCCAGAGGGGCACAGATTTGTTGGAGAGTGTGAAGACTCATCTTTAGTGTCATAAATATGGCCTCTCTCCCACCTCTTATTCCTTTCTATTCCTCCCTCTCTAGACCAAGCCAACATCTGCATCAGCATTCCCACCATTCTCACAACAGCAACCACAAAAAACGTCTTTTGGTTGTTAGGAGGAAAGTGAAGAGCCATTTGCACAGCATAAAATTTGCTTTCACTGCTCCTATCAAGCCAAGGTCCAAGCACCATAGTCTTGTGCACTTTCTACTGGCACAGTGCCTGTCCACTCCCTGCCCATGAGTATCAGCCTGGAGCTCTGTGGTGACAGAATTGGATCTTTTCTGCCCTGCTTGTCTCCCATGACCTGCCTATATCTGTCCCCATACCTTACCTCCTGTGAGGGTCATTCTGTTTCCTGGTTAATCTGGGAATTGAGACATGAATAAGACAGGTTGCATTTCCCAGAGGTCAGGCTGGTCCCCTGTCATAAGCCTCACACTTATAATAGAAGCAGGAAAATTTGAGAAAACACATCTGATGTAATTAGTGTAACCTTTCTGCCAGGTGGTTAACAGCAGAGAAAAATGTTTGGATTTAATATACCCATGGCCCCTCTTGATAAAAGACTAAATTCCAGTCTCCACTTAGAAACCTGAGAAAACTAAACATACCCTCCCCAGGAGCTCTTAAAGAGATGGATTTCCACCACTCACTTGCATTCCCAGATCTTTATTAGGCAAGAGGGAGCACAGTCATAAAGCCAGGCAAAGCCAGCAATGGCAATATATATCCAGATAATGAGCAAAAGGACCCACTTTTTCAAATCTGTTGGCAGAGCTCCACCTCCCTTCCCCCTGTCTAGTGAAAAGTTGCCCCAAAGAGAGCCCCATGGCTCCAGCACCTCAGCCAGGGTCAGGACCAGGGAGCAATCCTACCCAAGGAGTGATGTAGAACCCCAGCTGCCAGTTCTATGGACAGAAGAGCTCTCAGCTGCCTGCACAATCAGGGACCTGGTGAGAGCACACACTGATACAACTCAGGGTGAATCAGGCTACAGAGTGGCACAGAGCTGCAAGGCAGGAGTTCAGGCAACACAGTGCCATCAATTCATGTCCTCCAGTTATCAGCAAAGTGGTGATGGAGTGTGACATACCCACACTTCTACCTTCTTGTGGAGCCTACAGGTAGAGGTGGAGGAAGAAACACTATTCCAGCCCTTTTTATGGCATGTCATGAAAGCAACCCAGGTATGCAAAGGACAGACCACTTTCCCATGCGTCTGTGATGCTGCTTCCTCCAAGGCGCTATCATAAAAGTCAGGTTTTCATTCCAGTGTGTCCTGAGCACGAGGGTCCTTAAGGCTTCTGGGCCTCAGATGGCTGGAAAGGAATCACTGTGGTCTCCAGAACTGTTTTATCTTCTCAGCTGTGCTTTACTGGGAGGTTGCATCATGCCAGTTTGGCATCACCTCCCCTGTCTGTTGGGTTGCTGTAACCTGCTTTGCTCAGAACTTATAATTTCAAACTGTTTGGAGGCTGCTGCTTCATGCTAACTATGTTGTGCCCAGGGCAATATTTACCACAAGAGGGGTTTCTACATGGGTGCTATCATTTGCAACTGCTTCTGAATGATCTGAGGCTGAAGTTGTAAATGCTGATCTTCAGTCTGAAGGTCCTAGAGGATTTAATGTGATTAGTCTGTGTTAGGAGACTGAAAGCTTTTTAATTACAGAGTCTATTACTCTCCCCTTCCATTCCATTTTACTGGGTCTATTTGGAGTTTACTGAAGTACTCATGGGCTGGCTACCAATTCAGTAAGGTCTAGGATGGATTCTTCACCACATTTAGCTAAAGCAATGTTCAAAACTAAGCATTACTCTCAGAGCTGAAGCTGTGGAGTTAGAAATTATTGGGAAGGTGTATGTGGAAAGTCCTAAGTGTGGGGGATTTGGACACTTTCCAGTTTTTGCATATTTCAACATTTTGTCTGAATAATGTATACATTACACCCATTCTAAACCTAGAAAGATAATCAGAAGACTTAAAATAATCCCTCTGAGACCCTTTAAACCTACCTTCCCTGGAAGAAAAAGAAGGTGCTTTCTCCTTTCATGAAATCCCTAATTGAAAAAATACACAGCTTTGAATGCAGTGCAAGAAACAGCAGGAGTCAGGAGTAAAGGAGGAGATTTACATGGAAAAGATAGAAATAGTCCAAGCAGAAGCAAAGAGGCAACATGAATTGTCCATGGGCATTTTTCCAAGAAGATTGCCTCATCTCTGCCTCCATCAAATGGGGATGATGCCCAGGGGAAGCTGTGTTGACTGGTCAGTGTCCCAGTGGAGCAGTGAAGAGCATTATTTGGTGTTTGGATAACGTATTTGCCCTCTTGGCTGGCCAAACACATCGTGTGACATGGACACAGGTAAGAGAATCTGCCTGGGCAGCTTCAGTGAGGAACAGAACTCGTTTTCCCACTCATATTCACGCGTTTCATTTTAGTTCATTTAGTTCATTTTTCCATTCCTTTCCCTCCCCTCCCCACTTTTTTTGTTCCAGAAGGCACCTATCCAAATGGCCCCACGAGCTGCCTGTGTTGTAGAGCTGTATTCCTGCAGAGCAACCGTCAGCTGGCAGCAGCTGGTGGGGGAGCTTGGCAGCAGGAGCTGTGGTGACCTCTCTGCTGTGGGCTTTGCACAATGCCATGGGAACTCCTGGAATGGATGGGAATGATGTACACAAGAGATATTCCTGGGGCCATTACACAGTGCTGGAAGAAGCTGGATTGAAGTGGTCCTATTACTGTCTTTCATTCATCTCCAGTGAAGTCAACAGTTGAAAGCAATTTTAAGCACTTGGATCATATAGAATATATAAATACCTGTGTTCTGTCTAGCTGTAACAATTCAATGATAAGTATGACTCCCTGGTGAATGAACAGGATATCTCAGACTTATTTTGTCTTCCAAATGGGTCAGAGTTGAATCTTTTACTGGATTTCCACATTCATTTTCTCTTAACAGGTTAGATTTTCACTTGGAGAAGGCATTGTTATAGTTCTCAGGCTCATGATCGCAACAGAAACACCCCCAGATCTTCTGAAGAGAATTAAAACAAATTTTTTATAACCTGCAATTTGGTTTGACATTCTAATGAACAACTTCATTTTTAAATATACCAATATAATTCAGGTTTATGTATTCCATATATATAGATCCAGTAACCTTGAATCAATATTTATCCCTTCATGACTACTTTAAGAGATATTAAATTCATTAACCTTTGTAGGCAATAATGACTTTTCCTGTGGTATCCTTGTTTTGCACGATTATCTGAAATAATGAACCCTTCACTTCTGATCTATGATTTTCAAAAACAATATCAGCTTTGTTTGATAGAGATGTGTTTATAATGATAGAAAGTGATGATGGTAGAAGGCATTTATAACCTCTTAAAAGAAGAACCATTTAGCATTTCTTTAAAATGGTGCAGTTAGAGCATTTCTAAAAATTTCAACAACCATTTACAATTGCTGAAAGTCTCACCTGACAGCTGGCTGAAAATTGTGGAAAATACCAAAGCAAGCTCAAGAGTCAAATTGTTTTGGCTAGTGTGGGTATTTCTCTAGACTTTAAAAATAAGGCAGTGGGATAAAACAAATTTTGATCTTAGCATTAGAATTTCAGGCAGACTATAATAAGTGTGCTGTGCTTTCCAATGTGTTTTGGCACTTGTACTCCATGTGCAAGGTATCTATAGATACACACACAGTTTTCTTCACTTGCATGTTCAGCTGAGCCGTGTTTGGGTTTCAAAGGACATGCATGTAAATACACATTCATTTGCCTGCACACAGAGATAAATCTAGCTGTGAACATGCACATGCAATAAATGCAAAATTTGTGCTTACATCGCACCTGCTTCCTTGCAAAGATCTCAAAATATTTTGAAGTCATTTAAATACCTTGTCCCCTCTTCACATGTTTCACTCAGTTCTGTGCTTCTCTCTGTCCACACTAGATAGGTAACAATTAAGCCTCTCATCACTGTTGCAAAGTGGATATATTTATAAGTTTCCCAGTGAAGTGAGCTGATTCCTCCGGGTCCTGTGAGGTTAGCAATGCTAGGTTACCACCCTAAACCATGTACTCATCATCAGAGCTGGTGATCTCTCCAGCATCTCTTTTTCACCGCACACTCCTCTTTTAGATTTTCATATCCTGCTCATCATCCTGAAACAGAAGGAGGGACATCTGAAGCATCCTCAGCTCCAAAAGTGGTTTATTCAGAACCCAGCAGAATTCAGCCTGATTTTGTCGGAGGGAACACAAGCGTGATGATTGTTACCTGTGTGAATCCCAAGGGAGGACTACAGGATTCCTGTCAGACACTTGATGAGCCAGGCACAAAGCTATCAGCATCCCAGGTCTGCTCTGGACATCATAGAAAGACTAATAAAGTTTTAAATGAAAAAAAGAAATTCCATCAAGGTTAATCTTTCAAAAGCCATGTCCATCTGGGTGCCTTCTTCCTTGGTATTAATTGTGAAGACTGTAATCCATAAGCAAAATATGAGCGAGATGTAAGCTCGCTGCCATTGTCTTTAATATTTTGCTTGCTAACGGGGCATCTAATCCACCATGAGCAGGAATTCATCAAGCTTCAGGGGCTACCTAAAGCACACAATCCCTCTAAATGAGCAGTAATCTCCTCCATGGAATCTTCCATCTCATGAACTAATAAGTGATGCTAAAGGCTCATTTGCTCTGGGATCTCCTGGCAGTGGAGGGGGTGACACCGTACCCAGCTCCAGACACAGCAGAGAGCAGAGCCCTGGGACCAATGTGGGCAATGAGGCAGATGCCTGGCACTTTTACGGTAAAGAGTACTTCTTCCTTGGCACACCAGTGCTCTGCCAAAATTTGTGAGCATGGACGCTGGTCTGAAAAGATCCCACCAATTTTCAAGCAGTGAGATCAATAATAATTTCCACACTCGGCTCTTTTACATAATGCTTCCCTCCCTGCTGCCTGTGGGATAAACAGTGGGACTCAAGGCTGACATTTTGCAGATGCTGGGAGTGCGGGCAGTTCCGGCAGTGGCAGCAGGAGGAGAAGGAGGCAGCACGGGGGAGAGGCACAGGCAACTGAAATTCATTACTTGGAGAGGTCGCGAGGGTCAGTGACAGTGGCGCTGAATGGATTTTTCCAGCCGTTTTGAGATGAGATTTGCACTCTGTAATCTGAATGCTTTTATCTATTTCTGAAAATAGACAGGAATTTTTTCCACAGGCTGCTCCAATCTGGCCATGGAGATACAGGGAAGGATTACAGGGATAAATTCAGGTTTTGTTAAGCAAGCATAGCTTTTCCAAACCAAACATAGACAGCATTCTTGCAGCACAAACATGTGTACAAGAGCTCTCTTGTCGGAAGGACACGTCCCCTTGTGCAAGAGATGAAAGTGCGAGGTGCCCTGCAAAGCCCTGGAGCCCTTAACTCCTGTTTTGTATTCTGTTTGCCTCTCCAAGCCAGCTGTGCAAGAGCCAGCGAGGTCTCTCCAAAGCTGCAAAGAATGATCTAGATTTGTTTCCCCTGCCGAACCGACAAGTACTAGTTTACTCAGTGATTATTTTCTGTTTCACTCACATTTTGCTACAGTTGAGTTTCCTCTCTTGCTTAGTCATGTCCTCTCCTGGCAGCGGTTTCTCTGAAAAGAGAGCTGATTCTAGAAATTAGCTAGGACAGAAACTGTCGAGTGGTGTATTACAGCACTTTCAGGCATGAGGAATTGGTAAGAAGCCAGCCTTATTTACTAACTTTTTCTATTCAGAATAGAAAATATTATTCTAGGGCTTGGTTCTAGTGTAACTAAAATGTTTTCAGCTAGAATCTAAAGGACGTGCTTAGGTGTGGCTATACTGTTGTCTTGAGGCAAAATAGTGTGGGATAGCAGGACCTGCAGTTGCGCAGCACCCGCTGTGTTCATGAGGTTTTACCATTTTCCTGGTGTCCCTCAGTGCCACCAGCCCTGTCTCCAAGCAGGGCACCTGCCCAGACTTGAGTCATACAGTCACTTTCCTGCCCAACTCCTTCCAAGTGCCAGTAATTTTCTCTTACCTGTACTTTACCACCCCACTTTAAATACAAAACAGCTGCCGTGAAGCACAGATATACCCTTTATGGGAGGGAAGAGCTGGGTACTGAGCTGTAACCCTGCTCTCTCAGGCTGCAGGCTGGGGACATGCCTCTGATAGTGGCCAAATGTTTGTGCAGTGGCAAGTGCTGGGCCAGCAGATCGGGAGCTTTCCTTACCGTCCTGCCAGGAGGTGGCTCTGCCTAGCCATGCCCAGGTGGCCCATAGAGCTGCAAAGTAAACACTCAGCAGCAATAACTCTTGGGAAAAGGGAGGGAAAAGAAAAGGTGATTCTATTAAGCACTGCAGTCATTGATGGTAGTAAAGCCTTTGAGCTGGATCTGCTGGATCTCATGGATCTGCATGGAAAACAGTACCCGTGGCCAGGGCCACAGCAGAGCATGCAAGAGCTGGAAAACCATGCCAAGAGCTGAGCTGCTGAAGCATCTTGACAGCTCTGAAAGATGATGAGAGTGAGTGACCGTTCCTTGGAAGCATCCTGGAGATTCAGAGCAGGGGAAAGGTCTCTTAGGAGGCAGCCAGGTCCACTGAGCTTCAGCTGTTTGACAGAGGTTTAGGTCAGCCCTTCTCAATGCAATGTGGCACGTCCATCAAAGCAAAAAACAAACAAACAAACAAGTTAGCAAGTGCAAAAACCCGCTGGCATTCACCCATGCCCTTAACATTTACCAGCCACCTCTCACCACCCTCCTGTCTGTGCATCCTGCCATTTGCCTGAGCTCAGAGCACAGTTTTATCTCCAGCCAAGAGCAAGCACTGCCTGGAGGGCCCAGACACCTTCAGATGCAAGCATTCAGTGCCACAGGAGATGAGACATCAACCATTTCCCCTTGGCGAGCTGATACTGACAGCAAAATTAGCTGAATCCAGAATTTGGAAATGGTTTCTATGGTTTACCAAGCCAGTCAGACTACAGCTCTAAAGAACACCTTCTGGACAAATGAAGATACTAAAAACATACCCTAAGGATGTGTTCTGAGGAATTTTCTTGTGGAGCAGGATGTTTGTGCAGATGGCAACCTAATTCCAAGGATTTAAGATGGCACTGGACCTCAGCAGACTCTCCACACTTGCTCCTAATGGTCCCACCAGGTGCAGTTCCCCACGTACCAGCCTTCCCACACTGATGCTAGATGGGCTCAGTGCTGTCAGACCTTCAGCTGGCTCTTCTGCCTCTCGCCCTGCCTCCCCCAGTAAACAAATAATTGCAGACTCCTGTTCAGCCTTGTCTATTTTGGGATCTCTAGCAGTCCTACTGATAATCACTGTTATAAATGTTTACACTGATAGGAGAGTGGCCCATATTGTACAGAGATAATAACAGTACAATTTGATATTCATGAGGTGCTGATGGTCTCTAAATATAGAAACAGAGTAATTATTGCTGGCATTACAGGCTGGATTTCAAAAAGCAGATAAATGGAGAAATGGATATGCTATTTATTGCAGCTCCATCAGTAACAACAGGAAAGCTGTCTCCCTTGATTAGGCAAGGGCCAGACTGCAGAAGGCAGAGCTCATGGCAGAGGGTGAAGGGATGTGATAGCTACCAATGGAAGCGAAAAGCACAGCTACAGGAAAAAAACCTGAAATGCAGCTAAGGCCCAGCTCAAACCAATGAACCTGACTATGCAAGACGGCAGTGGAACGGGTTGGGTGTACCAGGAAAACCCATTGTGACTGGAAAAAAAGGTCACAGACTTTTCCACCAAAACCCCTTAAGGAAAAGCAAAGCCTTTGGCCACCACAATCAATACCTGTCTGAAGCTGGAGCAGGCTGGACCAAGATCCCAATCATTTACATGCACAGGCAGTGAGCTCTGGCCTCACTCCAATGCACGAGTTGCAGGGGCACTCAGGGCTTGCACACGAGGCTGAGCAGGGGGAATGGCATCCCCTCACGCTGGCCACTGAAGCAAGTGCAAGCTCCTGCACCTGCCTCAGGGCTATGCCCGCTATCAGTACGGGCTGGGGGATGAAGGGATTGAAGGCTGTCCTGTCAAGAAGGACTTGTGGGTTCTGATGGATGGAAAATTTGACTTCAACCAGCAATGTGCATTCCCAGTCCTGAAAACCAACGGCATCCTGGGCTGCATCCAAAGCAGCATAGCCAGCAGCTTAAGGGGGGTTATTCTACCTGTCTTCTTCACTCCAGTGAAACCCCATCTGGAGTGCTGCATCCAGCTCCTGAGCCCCAACATAACAAGGACATGGACACACTGGAGTCAGTCCAGAGGAGGCCACAAAGATGACCAGAGGGTTGGATCACCTCTAGGCTGAGAGAGCTGGGGTTGTTCAGCCTAGAGAAGGCTCGATGGAGACCTTACAGCACTTCTAGTGTCTAAAAGGGCTTACGAGAAAGATGGAGACAGGCTTTTTAATGGGGCCTGTTTCAGTAGAATGTGGGGTAATGGTTTTAAACTAAGAGAGGGTCATTCAGTTTACATATAAGGAAGAAGAATTTTACAATGAGAATGGTGAACCATGGTGACAGGTTGCCCAGAGAGGTGGTGAATGCCCCATCCCAGGGAACATTCAAGCACAGGTTGGATGGAGCTCTGAGGAGCCTGGTCTAGTTGAAGATGTTCCTGCTTATTGCAGGGGGATTGGAAGTGACCTTTAAAGATCTCTTGCAACCCCAAATCTTCTGTGATTCTATGGGTGTGTGCATCATTTCCCTTTTCTGACTTCCTTTGCTTCATTTTAGGAAAATTTAGGTCTTAGGAAGACAATACAAATATTGGGCACTCAGTGTTTCTGAGGAACAGGCTGCTGGTTTGACTACAGAGTCCCTCAATACACGTGCAGGGATTTAGATTCAGGCATGAAACTTGGTATCACTGAGGAATTTCCTGGCAGCATCTCTGCTCTGTCGAAAGGCCGTGTATCTTGGGGTACATGTTTGGGGCCGTGTCCTTCTCCCAGTCTCTAAAGGATGCCAGCAAGGTTAGTTACCTAATGGCTGGGCAGATCCCCAGCTGTCTGGCAGCATGGCCTTCACAGTTTGCACAGCAGTGCTACCCACAGAGCTGATCACTGTGCTGGCTGAACTGCCAGAGCCATCCAGGATCTGACACTGTTTTGTGCCTCCCCACCCAGCCCTGCGAGGAACCTCACCCCTGGCTGGTGTTTCCACAGTAGACAAAGCCAGATTTGCTTCAACTTTACCCTTTACCATCACTGTGCTGAACAAAGTGCTCAGCAGTTTCTGTTGCTGTAGAGAAAAACACGTGGACTGTAGCCAGGCTGCTTCCCCAGAGAGATCAAAAGAAGTGAAACCTCCGAACAGAACAGGGCAGAAGCTGTAGGTTCACCTGGGGTTTGGTTGTCAGTATCACTCTTGACAACAATTTACTGAAGTGAGATGAGGAAGGGATGAAAGTTACCCACTGGTAGCAGACTTTGGTCTGAAAGTTAATTACAAAGAGGATGTTTCTAAGACCAGAAATTCCTGAAGTAGTCTCCTTATTAGGTGATTCTGCACTCTCAGTTTCTCCAAGGTTTAGGGAACTCATGCTTTCATGTGAATTTCACATGGATCTACACCAATAGATGAAGAGCTAAAATTATTCATAGGCTCTGCTGCTACCCTTATGCCCTTTCTATACCTTCTCTATGCTTACTACTGTGGAAAAGGGGAGAGGAGAAAAGAAAACAGAGAAGAAGGAGAAAAAATCTAAAGAATCACAAGTAAGAAAAAAAATGCAGGTAAAACTTCATAGTATGTACATAGTGTTTAATATGTTCCTGTAGGTATACAAATATTGACTAAACCTTAAAATGTGGTATAGTTAACTGAAGTGGGTTATTCTGTGTGGAAACAGAGGGAGTCAAAGTTCCCTAGACTTTTTACAGCTCTTTGTCAGACAACACTTCAAAGTTCTTATTGAAGTTTTACAGTTGGGGAAACCAAATTGCTGAGAAGTTACATCACTCAGCCAAGAAGTGCAGCAGGTCACTGGCTTTATTTCCATAGGAGCTCAGCCTAGTTCTCGGTCACCAGCACTCTCAGACAAGAAAGGTCCTGGTTAAACGGGACATGCGTGGGGTTTCAAACTAGTTGTTCCTAGCAGCAAGAGCTGCCTGGCTTTGGGGAAACTCTCCAGTGCTGTGCTTGGCTGTGTGTCAGGATGGTGCAGAGAAATGAATTGCTGTGACCAAGCCAGTGTCACAGTGACTCCGCAAATGGACCCTGAGCTCTCAGACGAGCTCCAGGCTTGTCTGCACCAAGTCAGCTCCCACACAGATTCACTAGGCATCTTGCTAAAATAACTGGCAGGGGATGTTCTTGTTGTTGAACGTGTGTTTCAGTTGGATAGAATCTGCTCAGGGAATCTGTGCTGTGGCAAAGGCAGATCAGAACAGTATTTTTTAATTAATAATACTAAAAAAAAAAAAAAAAAAAAAAAAAAAAAAAAAAAACATTTATAGTTTGCACTGTGCTTGGGGAGGAGCTCTCTGCCCCTGGGGAGTTTTCAGGATGCTGAGCCATGACAGCAGTTGCTGCTTCCCTACTTGCTGCTCTTAAGCAACATATTGCTCTCCTAGGTAGGTGATGATGGAGGCAGAGCACCACCTTCTCTAACATAATTCAAAGTTCCATTCAGTCAGTGCAGGTTACAAAAGAACCCTCAAACTGGGATGCTGCTTCAGAGCTGGAGGACAGAGCCATTCACCCTGTCGTTCGCAGGTCCCCAAGGGTCTTGGAGGAGCTCCAGGGGTCCAGCACAAGACACAGAGAACTGGGTGTGCTGGCAGGAGGATTGGATTAACTATGGCAGCAGTGCTGCTGGGAAATCTGTAGGCTCCACAAATCAAAATGCTCAAGAATGCAGTGCTGAGGTCTGCTGCTGTAAGCTCTGTGAAGTAAAGACAAATCACTAGTCTCTAGGAACTCATTTTTGTATAAGGGAAAAATGTGACATTCATTTGTAACTTCCATGTTTTTCCAATTCCCATTTGGTCACAGTTCAAGGTTGTGCTTTCTGATTACAGCTCTTTACTGTTGAGATTTTTTTTCCCCCCACAAAATGTGAATTTTGTACTGATGAGGTCAATGATTGGAATTTTTTATTCAAGAAGCTTTTCTTCTCAGTCTCAGATGGCCACAGGCTGAGCAGCTATGCAAGTCTGAAGGTCACCAGCATCCTGTGGCGATAATCAGGGTTTCTTACCAAAATCATTTCTCTGTGCCTGAGACCTGGTCCACCTCTGCATTAATCTGGTTGTGTGAAACGAAGGGGTAAAATGGAAATGGAATAGGAATAACACTATTTTGACACGTCCTAGGAGCTACTCTGGCAGCACATCATGTTTTCTGCCATAGTTGGTATTGCTTTTATAGTTGTGGCTAAGAGGTGGTACCTTCTGGGGCTTGGAATAACTCACCATTTGTTAAACAGCTCCTTTGCAGCACAGAGCAGAGGAGAAGAGAGACAACAGAAGAGGGTTAGAGTGGAGAAAAGGTGAGAATCCCAGACGTTCCCTTCTCACATGGCTTGTCTTATGCACATTACAGAGAAGTATGTCAAAAGCGTGTCTTCATAGGCAGCCACAGGTCAGTGGGAACAATGAGAGTGGGACAGGGAGGGTGGGAAGTGGAAATAATTGTTGTTTTTTAGCTCAGATCAACATGTCTAAATCAAACCTTCACAGCTATCTTTCCTCATAACTTTTTCCACTTCCACTACCTGCAACTCTCCCTTTGGAATGAGTGGTGGAAACAGTCCTTGCGGGTCGTGAGAAAGGCTCAGACATCTAAACATGTTGTTATTCCTGTTTTCCAGCTCTTGGCACTAACAAAAACAGATGATTAAATAGAGCAGGTAGCAGTCAACTGATCCAGCCGTCCCAGCAGGTACAGGGAGTTCTCTGTGAGGAACAAAACTGCTGGAGTAGACACTTTCCCTATTGCATAGTCACTTGCTATGCTTTACAACCAAAGCAATGCGGATGCTGCAAAGAGACATCCCCTTACTAGAACACCCTCTCCTGCATTTTCAGAGTGATTGCTGAATACCTTGTCTGCATTGCCCTGTAACAAACAAACTGAGGGGCAAATCAGCATCTCTCATACTTTAACAAGACAGTCTGGGTTTGTTTTACCCATGTAATTATGCAGGAGATAAGACTTGGCTTTGACCAAAGGCTTTGACTTTGATCCAGGTTGCTTGTCATGAATAACAAAAAATAAACATCAATAACCATGTAACACACATATACCCCTTATCTAGTATGGACGATTTTGAATTTGTGATAACTTTACACCTTAAAATAAAAAAAAAAGGAGAGGGGGAGTTTCTGTCTTTCTACAGCCTTCAGAGCTATGGGGTCTATTAGACACAGACAGTAAAGTTCATTTGTGGCATATGCACCATCACCTCTCTCAGTGAGCTGACTGGAATTCTCCTCAAGCATTCAGAGCCACCATGGCAGAATTAGTTTCAAAGCAAAAAGAGGTATTTTCTGGAAAAGCATATGAAACAGGCCACACTCCCTGGAAGCTGTGGGAATAACTTGCTGTGACATTGCCATTCCCTGTGCATGCTCCAGGAACAGCTCTGTGCACACTCCTGGGCAGAACGAGGGAATGGGAGGAGGTGAATGGCAGAAAGGAGCCCACATGGCCCGGCCTGGGGGTCTCTCAGGGGGTTCTAGGAGCCAGGACATGGGAGGAAATTAGGTGAGAAGGGAAAATACAGCAGGGGATTATTACAGAAGGGGCTTTTTGCTGTCCCTGAATGGACAGGGCTTTTGGCTCATGGGAGGAATGGAGCCTCCTAGTTAGCTTTCCCCACTGCACCTCGTGGCTTCTGTTGAGCAAGCTCCTTGGTTTCTGCTGGAAGAAGAGCTGCAGGAACTTATGAGGCTGGGCTGGGGAGAGGACTCATAGGTCTCTCTTGAAGTAACATTCCACGGAGGAGTCTGTCAGACACAGGGATGAGAAAGTTTCAAAGCAAATCAATGTGCAACATACAAAGTGCAGAAGACCCCCAAAAGTTACACTCCATGACAGCCTTGGTCAGTGAGTCTGGAGCAGGCCAGGGGCCAGCAGAGGCTACATCGCTGCCAAACACAGCAGCAGAAGTCCAGGACAAGCACACAGAACACCAATCTCAAACTCTGGCAACAGCCCCCAGCTGACAACGCCACGGGGAACAACTTACACCAGCCCAAAGAGACAGAGCCTGCAGGAGGGATTACAGATTTCCAAGCAGAAGCAGTACAGTCCATCATGTCTTCAATCCCACATCACTGTGGGGACACTGTGCCCCAACTCTGCTACCCACTGAGACACAAAACACCTCCTGGCCTGGTAGCATTGGCTGTTGTCCAGCAGGACTGGTGGTGAAAATCAGCCTTTAGGAAATGCATGGCCATCCCACAAGGTGTGCCATTTTGCTTTGAAATGCTACCACTATTCTCAGAGAAGGCAAAGCCATCACAGTCTTTGCTGGGGGTTTGCACTGGTTTGCAGTGGTCCCTACTGCATCAGCATTGAGGCTCCTGGGCCGGCTGGTCCAGGCGAGGTGACCCTGCTCAGACCCCCACGTTCAGGTACTTTAATGCAGTCACTGCTTTGCACTACCTGAGTAGAAATTCAAGGTCTGGAAGCCTTGGGAGGTGACAATCAGGGTCACTCAGTAGTCCTCAGACAACACTACAGATACAACACCTGGGTGAGGCACCTGGGGACAGCGAGGAGAACGTAAAGCTGCCTGCAAAACCAGCGCTGGTGCTGCTGCTCGCACGTGTGTGTGATTGGGAATGGTCGTGCTATAAAGGGAGAGTTTAGAAACAGCCAGACGTTCTTCCTTTGATCTTTATTTGTTTCTGCCACGACACAAGGGGGAGAGCAATGCTCTACAGATGGTCAGCAATGAAGCTGTGTAACAAAAGAGAAAAGTGGTTGTCCTAAAACATCTGACTGGGATCCATCATGATTAATCAAGGGCCAGAAATAAAAGTGACCCCCACCGCACTGGTAGGGGGAGCTGGGAGCTGATTCCTGAGCATGTCTAATATACCATAGCAAAACGCTACCTGAAAATTCCTCACTGGAGTCAGCTGAATTATTCAGGGACCTCAGCCAACCAAAGTATCTTCTGCTTTATGAACCTTGAGGACCCTAAGGCATGTGCACTCTTGCTATTCACTGCGGTGGATTCAGACTGGCTCTCTGCTATCTATATTTATCACAATCCCCTCAGGAAGTGTTTTGGCAGGATTTTGTAATGAAAACCCTGCCCAGAGCACTCTTTGGCACACAGTGAGCAACCTTAAAATAGTGCAGTGACATACTGCAATAATTACTCATATTAACACTCTTCATTGTGCTTTGTGACGCTTTGTCCCCGTTGCCTGGCTCATCCCAGCACTTGGTGGGACGGCAGGAAGGAGCTGACCTTTCCTAAAAGGCAAAGTTCAGCCCCAGGCCCAGCCCCGAGTCCCTGGAAACCCGGCAGCCACGGCTGCAGTCACATCCATCACTCCAGCAGAGAGCTGGCACCAACCCCCCTGCTTGCTTCCAGATCCAAAGCTCCCAGGTGTTCAGGCTGGATATTTTGGCTCCTCGTGAGCCTGTCGGTGTTGTTTGAGGAGAATGTTTTTTAGAAAGAAAAAAAAAAAGGCATAAAAGTCCAACCACACAGGATAACTTTGAGCCCACACTACAGGAGAAGGTTGCTTGCTCGCCAATTACATGCTGGCTTCCAGTCTAACTCGTACATTCAGGTTTTTATCCCCTTTGGAGTAAATCTTTTTGAACTGTGCTAACAACGTATTTCATTTCACCTTAAATAGTAACCAAAAAAGTAGTTTTCAGTCAGAACAGAGATGGGGAAGTGGGGACAGCTTGCCTGGAGTTGATAGAACCCTCAAAGTTTCAGTATTCTTGAGAAAAACTTCTTCTCTGTTTAAAATAAAAAAACCAACTACTTTAATTGCTTGAATTGTGCTTCTTGAGCATCCTCAGTGTGTTTTTTCTGTTGATGACAAAATGAACTTTGGAGAAACATTGTGTTTCTCATGCCTATTCACCTAAATTTTCTGGATTTCAAGAGCTCAATCTAAAATCCATCCAACTCACTATAGAGTCCCAAATACTTCAGTGGGCTTTGATTAAAACTTCAGTCTTCTAGGACTGCTCAGTGTTCCCCACAGAGTAATGGTCCATGCATTTCACATGTGGATGACATGGTTCTGTAATTGCAGAGGCCATGATATCAGAACAAATATTGATGTAACTACTTAATTATGGCTTCAAAAGGAGAGAGAATAGTGCATTCCTTCCGATATACTCTGATTCAGAGAAAGTTGTGGCATAAAGCCTCCCTTTGATCTTTATTTTCACTGTCACTTTGGGGGAAATTAGCACCTGATAACATCCCTTCGTTTGCTGGGACATGAATCGATGGATTCATAAAGACACCCCAACTACCCTCTTAGTGTGTGCCAGTCCTTTGTACTGCCATAGGATTATCTCAGTAGATCCAAGCCCTTCTTGAAGTTTAGCCATGCCTGTTTAAGAAGTTACATCCACACTGATATTTGTCCCCTTATGTAGGCTCGATGAATTCAAAGACACAGAGAGAGTTTCAGAGCATTCACAAACAACAAACTGTGGCTGAAGGAGCAACAGCAACTGGAATCAACACATAAGGCTATTTTTTTCATTAAGAAAACTCATTTAGGCCACATGAGCTAGTGAATGTGTTCACAACCACTTCTGTAATTCTGATGCCATGGAAAAATGCTATTCCAAGAAAGCATCTGGCTAAATACTACAGACTCCCATTAAGTGAGCCTACACTTTTGTCAAACTGCAAGACATCTTTCAGAATATAACAAAGACCATTTTTTAAAGCTGCCTTTCTCTAGCTTGTCATCAAATCTACCCTGAAAGCACAGTGAGGCAATGAACTCAGTATCTAACTTTGTAACGGGATATGCCAAACATATCCTCACCAGCCAACAATGCACTAGTCGTATAGATTTTTTTTTTTTTTTCCCATGCACCAGCCTTTATTAAAACTTTCTTAATTAATTCTGTGGTCTCCAGGACCTTCTGCCAAGGTCACCATTCATGACTGAAAGGGCTGCTTACTGAGTAATGAACAGTAACGTCTCTGGAGACTTTCTCGTAAGCCGTAATCAAACACAATCTTCTGTTAATTGCCTATGCATATTTGGTGTATTAACAAGAGGAGCTTTAAATACATACATACATACATATATATATATTTATATATAACCAAACACAACTGCAGAAGGAAAAGCTAAGATATTAGCACCATACGAGGATCCTGTTGATGACTTTTCTATCAAAGCCAGATCTGATTACTGACATGGGGGAAATGTTTTATTTGGAATGAAGCCTTTGTTTCAGAAGACCTTGTCTCAAATGCAGTGCTGGATGGATACTCCTGTTCTTGCACAAATTCTTGCCTGTGAGAAGAGGTCAATAATAGGCTCTTGACCTAATTACTGCTCTAGATCTAGCTGTCTGCTGAAAATTCACTCCTAGACATCTGATTTTGAAACACACTGGGTTGGTTAGTCACAAAGGCTTCCCCTTTGATGTGCAACTCTCTAGGGCACAGCCTGTCTCACCACACTCAAAACACTAAGAGGTCTAAGGAAGCGCTGTCAGGAGCAAGCAAGACCTCACCAAATCAAAACAACCCACTCACATAGCATCAAATAATGTTATTCTGTTATTTGAACTTGTGGAAATACGCTGATATTTAAAACTGATCAGTTGGCTTGGCAGTTATCAGGATGGCTCTCAGCCCTATCTCACCATGGCTGAAGAGAAGTTCATTGGTACTGCTGACCAGTCTGTCACTGAGCTAAGCAACAAGTGGCCTCCCCTCCCCCAAAACTTCCTCAGTTTGCCTTGCAGTCCCGAGGAACTGATACCTTCTGCTGAAACACAGCACAGAGGAGGAGATATCACTGAGAGCTCCGGGTACTGGCAGAGCTCAGCAGGAAACCAGGAGGCGTAAGGGGAACGTGTGTCCTGGTCTTTAAAATGAGAAAACCTTCACAGCTTTGAGCCTTCTGCTGCTGCTATCAGTCCTCTGCTCTTAAGGCCACTCATAAAAGAAAAGCATCTGGAGACAGCATATTTTGGTTTTCAGATGCCTCAGGTGAGGCTACAGGCCACTCTTCCTATACCAAGCAGACAAGACCAGGCATCTTTGCATGTCTTAGAACATGGTTTCTTATCAAGTGTGCAGCAGGGCAGCCTCTAATCCCCAGGAGGAAAACCAGAGGGTGCAATGATGGAGAACTAGCAGAGCATACCAAAAACTTGCACATCTCCCTCCTCTTCACTTTTTCCCTGGAGTCCTTTAGACTCCTGGACTGCCCAGAGAGTAATTTCAATGGATGCTACAGTTTTGAAAGAAGGCTGGATCAAGGTACTGGAGAAGAATAAAAGAGATCCCTAGATCTTTTTTCCTTGCTTATGCTTTATGGTCCTTCTATAGGGTAAGTTAACAGGTTTTTCTAGGTATGCCACAATCCATATTACATTATTTTTCCATTGCTAGTTTCAAATTATACTGCTTCTCCCTCTAAGCTCATAAAGTTCTTTTTAAAAGCTCATAAAATTTCACCTGTGTACATTTATGGCTCTCAGGATATGAACTAAACTCAATTCATTTAGCTATATTTACCACTGCTGAACTTCACACCGTATTTTACCACACTACCTTTTCAGGAGGAATAAGTCGCTTCCTCCTCCTTTCCTCCTGCTGAATTCTTCTAGTAGAGCAACTGAACCCAGAAGACAAATCCAATTTTTTCTCCTTTTTGTTTGTAAGCCACCAGTACAATCCCGGATTAAAATGTAAATAAGTGAGTCTTGACAGTGACTTGTCACTGACAGATTTAGCTCCATACTGCTCTCCAAGGCCCTAAGTCTGTGGTCATCCACACCACGTATTCATAGAATAGTATGGGTTAGAAGGGACCTTTTGGAGATCATCTACTCCAATCCTCCTGCAAGAAGCAGGGACATCTTTGACTAGATCAGGTTGCTCAGAGCCTTGTTCAACCTGGCTTTGAATGTTTCCAGGGATGGAGCATGAACCACCTTTCTGTGCAACCTCTTCCTTGTTTGCTCAAAGTACTTCCTTCCAGAAGGAAAACCAAGCACAGCTGATGGGACTGTTTCCTTGTATTTCTCATGGGGCAGGTAACGCAGATGTGGCAGGATCCAGTTTTGGTACCTTCCTCACTGACCTCTCCTGAGTATTCACACACAATAACCTAGAATACGCAACACACACCACGTAATGAAAGCACCAGTCTGTCTGGCTACAGCACCCCCACAGACATATTTTCAAGCTTTGTTAGGGGGGAGAAAAAAAGAAAGAACAAATTAAACCCACAGAAGATTATAATGATGTGTCAAGGTCATAGCTTGTGGCCCAGGAGAGACCTAAGCCAAGAGCTTTGCAGCATGGCACTCAGCCTCCAGTAGTACTGACATCGGACCCTTGTGGTCTGGGGACACCCTGTGGGGTGGCTGCCTCCAGGAACACCCAGTGAGAGAGTTCAAGTCTCAAACACTGCTCCAGCAAGCACCCAAATCCATGACAACCCCTTGCAGACCTCAGCTCTAAATCACAGAATATGCTGAGTTGGGAGGGACTTACAAGGCTCATCATTGAGTCCAGCCCCCAACCCTGCACAGGACTGTCCTCAAAACTCTGTGCCTGAGAGCATTGTCCATACACTTCTTGAACTCTGTCACACCTGGAGCTGTGACCACTGCCCTAGGGAGCCTGTTCCAGTGCCCAGCCTTCAGTGCAGGTCTCTCTTGGTCTTGTCAAGGTTGGGCAAAGAGGCCAGCAGAAGACCAACAGTAACCGTGCATCTAATACTGACAAAAATCAACACCTGTAAAATACCATGGTAGCCAGGCATAAACTCACAACTGGCAGCAAAGTTTATCTAAAAACATTTGGGTTGCCATGATTCCTTTTCCCATTTTAGACAAGACTGTGGGAACAGTTTTGATCTCTAGCCCTTTATTTCCTTCATGGCCGGAACATGAAATGAATCAATGGTTCAGAACCTCCAAAATATTTTTATTTGCTCTCAGTATTTGCTTATAAAACTGATTGGAGTTTGTCAGAGGGAGCAGAAGAGCTGCATTATTTTTCGCTACTTGGGGAAGGAATGAATTTGCAAGGGGTACAACAGGAACTGGCTCCAACCTTTGCAACTTCATGGTTCATTCTCTTTCCTGGTTTCATAGTAAATTGCTGCACTGGACTGGAAGGATGCTTAATTTCTCACAGGTATGTGACCCTGAAGCAAGGGTTTGGCCCTGGAAGCCTTGGCAGTGGTTTACCTCTGCACAGTCCTGACCTCCACAGAAGGAACATGACCCCTCTCCCACATACACTTTGTAGGGTGCACAGCTGCCACAGCAGGAGGGCAGTGGCCATGCAGAAGCATTCTGCATGTTGGACAAGGGACCACCAAGCACCTGCTCCTGAGAGGGAGGCAGTAGATCCTGGTTGCCACTGAAAGCAGAAGGCTGAGTTACTTCACTTAAGTGTGTTGTACAGAATAAAGTCTGATGGAGGGGAAGAAAAAAATCTCACCAACATAGAACTTCTGCTTTTTCTTCTCCCAAGAGTAAAAAAAAAACCACACACTTGTCCTGTCCAGAGAGATCTTAAGCAAGGACTGGGCTGAAATCAAGACTCCAGGTATGAACATCCTCGAAGTTTAGGAAGGGCCCTCTTCTTGTAAGATGGACCATCTTAAAAACCTCTCTATAATGGCCAAACTCAAGTCTTAGATTCCAATAAGAAATAAATTTAAGAATATTACATCCAGATGCAGATTTTAATTTAGTAGGTTTTGGCTGTGGGAAATTACTGACATGACACAGCAGACCTCAAAACTCACTGCATTTCTTTAGTAGCACATGCCCCGAGACACCCTGATATAGAGACTGACCCAGGAACGACTCCCAGAGCTGGGTGAGTTTCCCTAGAAGAACTCCAGGCCCCGTATCCCATCTGTGTGCCACCAAAAGGCAACAAACAAGGTGCTATCTGCAGTCCCTGCTGGCAGACACGTGTGCTCTTTGGGTACAGCAGGCCAGCTGGAAGGGAACCAAGGTAAGTGTGGCTGAGTGGCTTTCTGCCTCAGCTGGCTCGTGTCCTCCCAGTTCAGGACACAGGCAGTGCAAATGCAGCTGCCTGCAAGGCACTGGGTAGGCAGAGAAGGCAAGAGGCAGACACAGAGTGCTGCAGCAGTGTTAGTCTGGTAGAAAGCACCTAATGATCCCTGGAAAGAGCTTCTTTAAAAGTCAGACTCTTCACCCTGTTCTCCTTGTGATCCCAGTATGTCCTTCTTTGCTGCTAGCTGTTTTCAGGCTGGAGACAGGTGAACAAATAACCATGTACTCTCTCTGAAGCTTTGATAAGTAATGTTGCTTACATCAAGAAAAGAAAAAAAATCACAAATTTGTCTCCCTCTCCATTTTTAAAACGGCCCAGATTAAAAATAAATAAATTTTCTCCTTTCAGTGGAAACTTACTTGACACATTTAGGTTAATAAGTCCAATTGATAGATGACTTTTCATTCATCCTCCCATTTCCTAATCACATCCTTGTCTCACATCCACCCTGACTGAAGACTGATGAGAGCCTCTAATAGCCACTGTCTTGCCCCTGCCCACAGCGGGCACAGCACTGGGTGCTGCAGTCGCTGGGGAGGGGCTCCGTGTGCTCCCTCTGTGAGGCAGCCACAGCTCAAAGCCCACCTGAAAGCAGCACCTGCTGAACATTTCCCCCTAGCAATAGCCTCGTGTTCTTGGAGCAGTGGAGGGAAGTCGACAGCAACGCTTTGCTAAGAACGGTGGGTTTGGAGCTGCACCTCCTGTGGAGTGTGGGCTCCATGGGGTGAGTGAAGAGCACTCCAGACCCACTGCTGGCCTCGAGCTGGAAACCAGCCCCAAGGCTGGCTGACTGGTGAGGGTGCAGGGGCAGCCTGGGGGGAGGAGGGAAGTATGCAGGTTGTCCTCGGTTGAGGAGCGCCCATGGTTGAAACGTGGGTGGTCACAGAGCCTTCGTGGCAGGAGAGCCAGAAAGCTGTGAGCCAACTTGCAGCCTCTGCCTTGATGAGCAGCTCAAAGAGCAGCCAAGTCTGTGCCTGGTAAACACTCTCCCATGGTGGCTGCTGTGATGGATGATCTCTGTGAAGGCAGGGTGGGCTGTTGGTGCCTGGAAACTTCTACAGGCACTCGGCTTGCTCCATCACCCCTCCTGTGGGTGCCTGTTAGGGCAACACAGCTCCTTGCCTGCCCTGCCCAGTGCCCTGGGCACAATTTTACACATGGTTCCCATCTCATCAGGCCCCTGTTATCCAAGGGAAGAAGCTGGTATCACTGGGAAAAATCTGGGTTTTGTGGGAACTGAGCTCTGCTTTGTTAGAGGCCATCCAGCAGTGCAAAACACGAGTGAGAAAATGCAGGGAGGTGCCACTGTTCCAGGGCTATGCCAGCTCTGAGCCATGATTTGGTCACTGAAAGATGCAGGCAAAGATGGAAAGCTGGACCAAGCCGCTGGCTCTGGTCATGGGCTGAGAGACACCATTTCCCAGGATAAGACAAGTGTGATCTCCTCTAGCCAAGGGGAATTGCACCTCCATGAGCCCTTTTGTCAAGGTCTATATGCAAAAACACCCTCACGCAGCAGCTTAAGAGTCAGAGCTGCTGGAAACCCATCCGAATCCTGCAGCTGCCTGATTCTTGCAGAATTTTTTCTTCTTGCAGCGCTCTTTGCATCAGAGGCAGAGGCTTTTCATTTCAAGCAACTCATTATTTAACCCACCTTGTTAAATCTGCTCTAGCATCAGAATGGGAGTTGGGGGATGCCCATTCCCAGAAGCAGTGCTGGTGACTGTACTTCGTGACTCTATCTGATTGCTTTTATTTCACTTCCCCTTCCATTCTTCCCGCTCAGTCCCAAGCAGGGAATTGGACACCTGCCCAAGAGCACACTCTGAGAAAGGGGAGGTCCCTCTCTCAGAGGCAGGGCTGTCCTTCTGCAGACATTTGGTAAGCAATGTTGTGAAAGGTAAGCATTTGTTTAACTTTCCCATAAAAGAGTTTGACAGAATAAAGCAGGGAATTTTCTTCAGCCTTACTGACAGAGAGGCCTGCTTAGAGGAAAATTCAGTGTAGCCAGACTCAAATATGCACATAAAATTTAAACCCAAATCTGGATTGTATTTTTTCTGAATGGTTTCTATCTTTTCACTCAGCTGAACCAAGCTCACCAGCCTCAAAACTCAGTTTCCAACCAATGCCTTGGACCCAGCTCCATTAGGAGAGCAGGTCTCTGTGCAGGAGGAGTCTCACCGCTGAGCACAAGCATGGGTGGAGACACAGAATTCTAAAACATGGCTATGCTTCAGTTCCTCTCCTGTACCAAAACATTTGGGCCTCTACCCCTTTCCATTTCAATTTTCCTACACCACTTCCCTTTCTCAAATGAGGACATCAAATACTCATGGGAGACTCATTAATAGCCTGTATATTGAAGCCTGGTGCTTAGGGTTGTCTTATTTTGGGTACCCACTGGGAGGTTTCAAAGGGGCCTGAGTTGCCCTAATGCTGGGCCCAATACAAACCAGGCCGTCTAATGTATTTGGGGCTGAGATTATGAAAAACCTGAAGCTCCTAAAAAAAAAAAAAAATTAATCATAAGCACCCCCTGAAAACTGAGACAGGTTATGTCACACAAGGTCCAGAATATCTACGTTTCCTCATGTGAAAACAGAGAAGAAAACAAAGATGCACCCAACAACTTTCTGCAAGAAAATGCTGATTTCTTTTTTAAGGTAATTTGCAGTGAAGAACAATATTAAACTCTTATGCCTCAGCCCTTTGCAGAGAAAATATCTGCAAAAGTACCTAAATTGTTTATCTCAGTTCAGTTCCCATCTCCTTTTCCCTCATGGTGAAGGGAAAAGTGAAGTTTGACCCGTCAGGCCTCAGAGACTGTGTGACACGGTGACAAACAGCAGAGCTGCAATGTGCTAAGGCAGCTATTGCTGAGGAGCTGCCGATGGACCTTTGCCCTCTTTGGCTTGGACAGCATTTACAACACTTCCAGTTCCATCTCCTAGTGAAACCAGTCTTCTTAAACTGTCCTCCAGCAAGAACCCACAGCACCATGGCTAACAGGCAGCACAGTGCTAAGCTAAAACTGAGCAGAACAGAAAAAGCCAATGAAAAAAGAAATACAGGCACTCTCAGTGATACAGCTACAAATCTCTCTACAGCATTTTCTGTGTATCACCTTCACTGGTAATTCCTAATTATCCTTATCTTTGCCATCTAAATGCAAATGCAATGAGGCACATTTTCCTTATTTTAGTCCATCCTTCACAAGTCTCTTCCTTTCTGCCAGAGCTGATGGCTGCAAGCTGGGGAAAGGGGCTGGGGAAAGGGAACAATGGCCCATCTTGCTGCTTCCTGCTTCTCCAAGGTCATCCCATGCACCAGTGGAGCAGCACCACGCTGCTGCTGTCCTGCTGCTCACATTTGAGAGCTGTTGCCATGGCACCAGGGGACAAATCGCTTCTTGCCTGTGCCCTGCAAATCCCTCCCAGCAGAGCTGGGGCCTGGACCTGCAACCTTGGCTATTTTTAGCCACGTGCTGTATAATGCAGAAGTTGATGACCATCTGCACATCTCCATTAGTCAGCTGTTTGCAGGTGCTCGGTGAAAGGAACAGATAGCCAGAGACAGGGGCGAGGCTGGCATCAAACGCTGAGCAAGGGCAGCTGCTTGCCATGCCTTTTGGTGGAGCACTCTGTCTCAGTTTCACTTGAAATCCATCTCAGTGGGACCTGATGGAAAGGCACCTTTGTTGCCTGCAAGCTGGAGGGACACAGACCCCCCATCCTCCCCTGAGGAGCCCACACTTGTCAGGATGATGGCTTCTCCCTTGCTGTCTCCCATCCCATGAGCTACTCCCCAAGCCCACTTTGTGCTTGCAGGCCTGGCAGGGGTGGACCAGGGCAGAAGGTCCTGAGGGCTGACTGATGTCCTCAGAGAGGGACCATGAGGGATATTCCCAGCCCCTCCAATTTTTCCTCCCTACTCTAGCCTCAAGCTAGCAGCACACCTGGGGCAGTTTATGTTTATCCAGATCAGCTGATAACATAAACCCCTATAGGGTGTCCAAAGCTGCAGGGAAGGTAATACTCCAATGGCACCCCAGATGCCATCAGAATGGTGTCACATGTAGGTCTTTAGGAAGAATCGAAATGCACTGGAGATTTCCAGGTGAGGAGTGCTGTGTGATGAAGGCCAGGCTCCACTGGAGGGGTCTGACAGCTCCTGCCCAGCAGCCCAGCCCCACCTGACTTGTGGTGCCAGCCCATTGAAGCCCCTCAAAAGTGTTTCAGAATAGCAGGTTCTTTTTCCACACATAACAGAATCAAAACAATGTTACAGACTCACGACTATACAAGGATACGCTTGGGTTTTCTTTAGGCTTATTGATGGCTAAGGGCAAATCTCCCAAGTCCTGGATGCTCCTGTCCAAACACAATGGGTTACAAAGGGTCGGCAGCCCACCGGGCAACCTGCATCCTAAATTCACTTGTTTAACCCAAGCTCAAGAACAGACTTTTCAGCAGCACAGCCAGTGTCCGAGCTGGCAAACCCATGAGGCTTGGGGGTGCTCTGATTGAGAGGTGCACTGCAACGCATCAGGAAACTGCTGACCAAACTCCAGCTCCAGGCTCAGAGCAGGGGGGCTGAGGTCTCAGCTCTGAGGTTGTTGCACACATATTTTTTCCACACCACCCTGAAAATGTGATCATGCTGACTTTATATCCCCATCTGGCAAGCAACTATCAGAGAGAAAAAGCTGAGCCTGGAGCTGCTGAGGCAGCCTAATTCCCTCCAGTGCCTCCCAGCCGAAATATAGCAAAGTGGCACTTGGGCAGCCCAGAGACAGATGTGCTGTTCCTGCTCATCCTGTCCCTGCCCTACTGAGGACGGCCAGCTTGCACAAAAAGCAAAGCAGCAGCTGGGCACGGTGCTTGCAAAATACAGTATTGCTGTCCAGGTCCTCGTGCAGGGTCTGACTCTGAGACAGGTTTGAGAGGAACCCTCACATGTCAGGAGCTGCACCATCTCTGGTGTGTAGGGCTGGATTTGCACAGAAACCCAAGGAGCTGGGTTGATTCACACCAGCTGCAGAACTGGTCACTGAGAGGCCGTGCTGCCTTACGCCACGTTTTTCTTATTTTGTATAATGTCAAGGGGCAAATCAAGGCCATGTGGGGCTCTGCTCTAAATCACCCACTGTGATTTAGGAAATGTGAACAAACACAGGCATGTGCAACCACATGAGGGACCAGCACCCCACCTGAATGGAGACAAAAAAACCACACCACCAAACCTGAAGTGAGCTGTCACAGATCAACCTGCTGCTAAATTGAGCAAGCATCTGTATCCTGGTGCCCAGACCTTCATGCCACCTGCAATATGCTTTGGTTTGGGTTGGTTTTTTTCCTGCCTAAGGAGTGCTGTGCTTCCTCCCAGTGCTCAGACCAAACTAGAGGTGACAGGGTTAAACTGCTGAGCAGGGTGACAGCCATGCTGGGAGATGGGAAGAAAGGATGGCTGAGTTTGAGCCAGACAGGAATATCCTGATTAGCACAGAAAGAAGGAGCTGTAGATCCAGGTTGGGGCTCAGCAAGAACATTTCTCACGAATACCCCATCAGACCTTACCAACGGCACTGGCGGACTTCTGGATGCTGCAGAAGGATCACATCCAGAGCAATGACACTCACCAGTGGGCTTCCCACCTGTGGCAGCTCCCCAGGGTCTCAATGCATCATTTACCCAGCCCTGATGACCCACAGCTGGATCAAGGACATGGGGAGGAGCAGCACCATGGCCTGAGGGCCCCAGTATCTCCCTACTTGCAGTATCCCAGCCGAACATTCAACATCCTCAGCCGTCTGTCCTGTTTTCCTGCTCGGAAAGAGAGCTGGAGAGGGGAAGCCTGATAGCAAAGAATGATCTAGGAGTCAGATCCAGGAAATTGAAAAAAACTGGACAACAGCCTTCACTCTGGCATGCTGGAATTGTTTGTTTATCTTCTTGTTTCCTCTATAAAACAACTCATCCCAGCTGGGTCATAAGGAAAGGAACAATAGCGATATATTTTTAGGCTCTATCTGTGAATAAATGATGACCATTTTTTCCATTTTTTCACCCAGACCATTTTGTTTCAGCAAAAGGCCCTGCAAAGCAGTGCAAACTATGAGTGTGTAAGGAAGGGGCAGTTGTGGCAGCCAGGGATTCCCCCCCTGGCCCCAGCATCTGACAGCCCCAGCCCTGCCTGCTGGCAACACACTTGTGCCACCTCCAAAAAGTGAGGCAGCACAGGGACCTCCGAGTGAGTTATAGCCATAGATGTTCCCCATAACCTGCCAAAGGCTTTGGACGTAGAGGCATCGACCTGCCTGTGACAGAAAAGGTGGGTTTTTCATTTTCTCTCCCTTATTGCAGCATCCTTGACCACACAACAGAGATGCTCCCACAGGAGAGTGCCACAGCCCATGAGAGGCAAGTGCTTGGTGCCACAAGCAAGCGCCTGCTCATTAACACACCCAAGTTAACAATGCAAATCCACAGCCTAAATATGGCGTGTGACAGAAAGTCCCAGTCCAAATTCAGCAGCGTGGCACCTCGGGGGACTGTCGGAGGCAGGAGCAGCCCAGCCACAAATGTCTGGGAGAGGAAACACAGCAGCTTTTGGCACCGTGGGGTCCCCTGGGGCCCAGGGCTTGCATGCACCACCAGGTACCCTCACTGCTACCACGAAGTCTCTGGCAAGACACAAGGAAAGCAAAGATGTCACAAAAGCCAAACCTCCTGCTTCTCCTCCATCACCTCACCCAGTGGCAACATCAGGGAAGAAATTAGGGGTGGGTTTCAAAAGCCTTTGGTGAATCAGGAGCACGAGTTGTGCTGCCGTGAAACATTAAATAGTGGATGGGACTAACTTCTCCTTAAGAAAGATAGGAAAAAGGTTGCTAGGTCATAGATTCTTCTCTACCTAATCTGTTCCACTAAGCCTCCTGTACCTCCCAGTAAAGTGCAGAGATAGCCCACAAAGCTCCTGTTTGGCAGCAGTTTCTTTTCTCGTGTTCCTGGATGAGGTAACGTAGGTGCAGGGGGGTGAAGAGATTTGTTTTTACTTGCATGGAGTATCGCAGGAAATTCTGCCTGCTGGTCTTTAATCACAACTCTCAGCAATCATACAGGCTTCTCATACAGCTTTCTCCTTAGCTCTAGAGACTCTACATCCTGTGGTTTTCCCAAGTCTGTCTCACACTCCCTGCTACTTCCTGACGAGGCCTTTAATAAAGGTGTTTTATCTTTTCCATGCTTCAGGGCAGGTCTCGGGTGCTCTTCTTGCCCCAGCCCTCTCCCACTTTTCATAGCACTGATTCATAGGAAGCACAGGCACATCCCGGATTGCACATGAATCATTCCCTTTTCAGCTCATGTTCCCAATGATAATATTTTTGTGGAGTAGTTTTATTCTGTTAGCTCACAAAAAGCTCCATTACTCAAGCCTTTCCCAGATTATCCAGCGGGTTTCTCTAAGGAAGTTTTTTCCACAGTGCTGCCTTATAATAAATCCCTTTCCTCTCTAAAATGCAGGGGTGGAAGGATGCAGAGGAAATGAGTCTACCAGCAAATGGATGGACTTGTGCAGCTGTTTCCCAACAATTTACACTCAGTAATTAGTATTTCTGAGGACATGCACAGATAAGGGAGAAAATAAAGCCTATAAAGATGTGTTTCTTTCTGCCTATACGTATATGGGTGCAGTGCAGGGAAGAGCACCTGTCTTCACAGTCCTATATACATATATACATACAGATGATACCTGCCACAGCCCTGCCCAGCCTCCCTGCTGCTGCCAGGCTTACCTGTTCCAGCCAGAATCACACAGATTATCATCCCCCACAGGTTTCTGTCATAGACCCCAAGTCAGGCATCAGGGAAACCAAGGAGGAGCACATCAGCTTCTACCTCCCAAAATAGGGGCATCCCTCTGCAGCTGTGCAAAGAGCTGGGGGAAAGGGCAGTCACCCTCCACAACTTAAAAGAAACCCCAACCCCCCAAACAAGCAAACAAAAAAATACACAAAATCAAAACCAATACCCCCCAACATGCTAGGAAATATTTACTACTCTTTTAAATTTTCCATTCTGGACCTTGGCCAGGAAGTAAATATCTTGTTTTGGAAAAACTGAGCACATTTCTGCAAGTGTAGGGGAAGTATTACACTCTCCCTGTTCCCAAAGTGCAAATTGTGAAAGAGCCACTCTTAAACATCTTTAAGCCAATTATAAGTTTAACAGAAAATAAAGAAAGAAATAGCAAAAGCAAGAGAAACTGTTATGTGTACACTTCAGTGCCTGGAAAAGTTATGGGGAAGATTATTCTAGGAGGTATTGAAAAACACCTGCAGGACAACTCAGTCATCGATCACAGCCAGGACAGCTTCAGGAGGGAAGCCCTCAGCTCTTCAACATCTTCATAAATGACTCAGATGAAGGCCTGGAAAGGATGCAAGTTCACTGATGATACAAAACTAGGGGAAGCTATTGACTCCTTTGAAGGCAGGAGAGACCTCAACAAATCAGAGGGCTGGGCAATCACCAAACATATGAAGCTCAACATGGGAAGAGCGCTGGATTCTGTACCTGGGACGGGGCAACTCAGAATGTATGGGCAGACTGGGGAATGAGAGGCTGGAAAGCAGTGCCATGGGAAGGGTCCTGCTCAATGGCAAGTTGAACACAAGCCAGCAGTGCCCTGGCAGCCAGGAGGGACATTGCTGTTTTGGGGGCATCAGGCCCAGCATCACCAGCCAGGCAGGGGAGGGGATTGTCCAGCTCTGCTCTGCACTGGGGCAGCCTCACCTCGAGTGCTGGGGGCAGTTTTGAGTGCCACAGTATAAGAAACACATTAAACTATTAGAGAGTGTCCAAAGGAGGGCCACAAAAATGGTGAAGGGCCTTGAGGGGAAGCTGTGTGAGGAATAGCTGAGGTCACTTGGTCTGTTCAGCAAGAGGAGACTGAGGGAAAGCCTCACTGCAGTTACAGCTTCCTTGTGAGGGGCTGAGGAGCAGCAGACGCGGATCTCCTCTCTGTGGTGACAGTGACAGCACCTGAGGGAACGGCCTGAAGCTGTGCCAGGGGAGGTTTAGGTTGGATATCAGGAAAAGGTTCTTCACCCAGAGGGTGGCTGGGCACTGGAACAGGCTCCCCAGGGCAGTGGTCACAGCACCAAGGCTGACAGAGTTCAAGCAGCATTTAGACAACTCTCTCAGGCACATGGTGTGACACTTGGGGGATGTCCTGTGCAGGAGCTGGACTCGATGATCCTTGTGTGTGTGTGTGTCCCTTCCAACTCAGCTTATTCTGTGATCCTGTGATGTCAGGAGTGAGTCCTTGATGCCAGTTTATGTGCAACACCTTTTCATGTCCTTAAGGGAGCAGCTTGGGAGAGCAGTGGGCGCTGATACCATGTCTTGCAGGCCACCTCTCCCTGCTGCTGGCTGTAGGGGACACCTGCCTGTTCACCCAGAGGTCCCAGACCTACCTTTAGCTCACAAGTGCAGAGAAGCAAATCCAAGGTCCCACCACAGCCCTATAGTAAAAGGGGTGAATGAGCTCCTAATGTGTTGCTGATAGGAGTAGGGAGAGAAAGCAGGGCTTGGTTTTACCCAGCCCATACTGATGGCACTGGGTGCTGAGGTCTGGGATATGGAAAGGGCACTGAAAAGACAGGAATAGCACAGAGAAAGGAAGGAAGAACCCCAAAGGGCACAGGTGGCTCAATTACAACTCATCAGGACTCTAATGCAGCACAGAAATGGGGTAGACTAAACAAGAAAACCAGTCACTGTGGCTAAAGGGCAGAGGATGGGACCGATGTTCCTTGCTGGCTTTAGAGTGTCTGGAAGGAGAACTGAATTTATCTAGGTAGTAGAAACACATAGCTTTGGTGTTCCCTGGACCATGGGCAGCCCAGCCACATGGCCAGGCTGTGCTTAGGAGACCAGACCCAGCAAAGGGTCTTCTGCAGAGCTAAGTCTGCTCCTCTCCAGCAGCACTGAAGGGGAACATGCTCAGAGGCTGCTGAACCAGAATGTGTAAAATACAGCAGTGTCTTTGGGGAGCATGAAGGGCAAAAGGAAAAAGAAAGAAAGAAACCGCCAAACCCTAAAAAATAACTTCCTTCCCTCACATAGAAATTGAGACTGCTGAATACCAGATTTTCAGCATTTATGTGTGTTTCTGCTGTGTGCTGCCTTGCCCTTTGTAGCAGCCAGTGTCTCTAAGGAGAGATATCTCTGCCACGTGCAGGTAGCAGAGAGCCTGTGCCCACCTGCCAGAGGGCTTTCTGCTGGGCACCACCCCACCTTTGTGAACCCTTTCCAGCTCCAGGTCAAACTAAACACGTTTCCTGAATCCCTGCAGAAATGAGGGGCTCTGAGCAATTTGCACGTGCCTCTGCCTCCTCCCCACAACAGCATCCTCCAGACCCACACCTGTTCCAGTCGAGTCACTCCCTCTCCTAGCTGGGCAATCCCCTTGCAGACCCCTGGGATGAGTAAGGGCTTTGCCAGAGGATGAAGCAAAGTCCTCCCTACTTCCCCTGTGCTGAGAGCACCTCAGCACTGCTGCCAAGCCTCCTGACCCCCCAGCACTGAGGGGAGCCTGAGTAAAAGGTATCCCATAAAACATCCTCTCCTGCTGAGCTAGACCAGCTCCTTCTACAGGAACTCTTGCCTTAGGAAAGCTCCCTCCATGTTTTCAGTTGAGACTTGTCGGTGCCTCTTTTATACCCTTTTTAAAAAAAAATTTTCCTCACCCTTTCCAAATATTTGGTTTTATAAGCTTCTTGTTGAGATCATAAGATACGGGGTTGGAGAACTATAAATTCATAAGGGGGTATTCTTTGAAGGGAGCTTTTTTTTCCCTTACTATTAAAATGATAATAATAATATTTAAAAAAAAAAAACCCATCCCTCCCTCTCTTGCAAACACCCTCCTGTTTTGCAGCACAACATCTAAGTAAGGATCTGGGCCCTTACACATCATCTTGCCTCTTACATTTAACCAGAGCAGGGTTTTGCAGCCTGGGAGCCGCAGGTAGAGGTGAGCAGCAGCCAGCCCTGATGTCAGAATCTTGAGCCCAAGGAAAGCAACTCCTTTTGGAGTTTTGCAGAGATCAAAGTTACCTGTTCATACTGTGTCCAGCTTCTTCCAGTCATGGTAGGAATCATAGGGCAGTCTTCCAGGGCTGAGGATGCCTCCCTTCAACTTTTCATCAGGAAGCCAAAGACACTTCATGGAGAGATCACCCCCAGGCTGCTAGAAGATGTTGAAAAGCCCAGCTCTTTCTCCTTCCTCACACGTGGTGATAACGTGTCACGTGTGCCCCCCCCAGAGACACACCTGTGATTTGAGCCACTGCTACAACTACCTCACCCCCGTTGCAGGACAGCCTGGTGTGCCCTGCCCCTTTCAGGAGCATCGCTGGTTTTGCAGGTGGGGAAACTGAGGCTGGGAGACCTCTTCTGCTCCCCTCACTGCCCTGCTGCAGGCCCAGCCTGCCACTCGCTCCCTGGTGGGTTTGTGCCAATTGAATCCTGTCCTGCCTGGGGCAAAGGAAGAGCTGAGGGGGCACAACTGACTCTCTGAATGAAGAACACTCTGCTGGGATTTGGGGCCCCATTAGCTAAATCTTGCAGCCTTTATTCAATCAGGCCTTCAGCTGAGAGGTATTCCCACCGTGCAGCCTTAATTGGCTCATTTAAGATCAGCTAGGCCAGCTGCCCGGGCCAGCTGAGTCAGTGAGGGAGCTCAGGGGGATTTCCCCCATCACTGCTAAGGGACTGAGTCCCATCCACTCCCGGAGCTCTGAAAACCTTGACTTGGCTCCAAATTAACTCCAAACTCCACCGATGGCATGGGAGTTGTGGCTGCTTCCATCAGCTGCCTGCTGAGCTTTGGCTCAGACAGGAGAGCAGGGTGCCTGACTGCCAGCCCCCTATCCCTGGACATCTTCCTGGCTTCTCCCTGTCCACAGGTTAAAGAAGGGATTTGCAAGAAGCAGGACTTAGGGCAAGATTTCTGCAAGGCAGATCCCCTGATCCCCCATTATCGCTGCTTCTTTTAAAAGCAACAATTGTGCGCAGGGAGGAGGAGGAGGTCACATGAAGGATGCCTGAAATTCTTTCCAAACCACAGCCATTTCTGACCCATCAGAAATTTCCCCACTTACTCTGGCCTGTGAACTCTGGAAAATGCAATTAAAAGAGAAAAGGCAGAGGCCTGAAACCTCTGATTCAGGCGGGCTCGCTGACATTCATTAATGAGGCCAGCCTTACTTGCTGATTCAATAGGAGCGACTGTCTGCTTCCAACCCCGGTTCATCAAAAGTTCAACACTTCTGCTTTCCAACAGAAACCCGCCTGAAATTTGTCCTGCCTTCACAGAAGTTAAGGGAGCACCACTTTTGATGGTTTAATGTGACTGAAATTGCCATTTTCTGGATTGACAATGGAGATGAGCAGCACTTCATATATGTGTACTTATATATATCCACAGTAACTTCCCCCTTACAGCATCTTCTTTCTATATCTGGGTGCACCACCCAAAGCCTGGTGAGGTGACAGCAGGCAACTGTGGCTCCCACCCCAACAGGAGCCAGCTTTTCAGGGAGGGCACAGGACAAGCTGCCAGTGTCACCAGAGCTGGGCCAGCAACTTCTGGGCACATTGTCCATCTGCCCTCCGCCCACGTGCCAGCAAGCAGATCCTGACACCACCTCACCGATTTGTTGTTTGACATTTGGTTCCTGCCCCGGACTCACACAGCTGCAGACACACAGCCACCTCTGAAATGGGTGGCTTTAACTGTGGAGCTCATTTCCAGCTGTAGCAGTGGTGGAAAGCAGTGGCAAAGGAGAGGGAGAGGGATGAATGGCTCCAGCATGTTCAGAGGTAGCCCTGGGGTGATGATGGACCTGGGCAAGAGGAGGTAGAGGGGGATAAATGGCTTTGGTGTGTTTGGAGATAATCCCAAAATAATAGTTAAAAGATTATAAAATTAAACAAAGCCTTTGAGCCCAAACAGAGGGGCTCCACCCTTGGGAATATGTGGGTTTTATTGACAGCAGTCCACTCATTCCAGGTAGACCTAACTAGCTTCTTTCCCCAGTAAATCTGCCCCGTGCCTGCTGGCACCCTGTGACATCCCGGGCCTCTCCGTGGCAGGAGAGGCTCCCACTGCTGCCGCAGGTCACGCTGTACAAAGCTCACCACTTAATCCTCGGGGTAACATTATCCCCCTCTGTTTAATACCATTAAGCAAAACTACCTGCGTGGGGCCACCTGAGTAACCAGAGAACTTCCCGTGGCCGTGTGCCAGGGTGTCTCCTTCCAGCCCGGACCCACAGCCAGGGCCAGAGGGGGACAGTCTCAGGAACGAGCCGGGGCAATGGATTGCTCCAGCTGCCGGCGAAGCGAGAGGAGTCCCACCTGCTCCGCGTCTGCAAAGGGCACTGACCATGCAGGGGGGTGTGCACCTCTCCTCAAATCCAGGGAATGACCCCCTGACCTGCCCGGCGCTGTGAGGATGGGCGGGATGACTTTTGCAGCGCCGTCAGTCGGAGGCGATCTTGGCAGAGCCAGCTGGTTCCTGCCCACGTGTCAGCGCTGCGGAGAGCGCCGGGCTGGCCGTGCCCCTGAGCTCCTCTGCACGGGGAGCTGCCTCTCGCCACGGGCTCGGCAGCTCCTCCCCGAGCAGCCTGAAACGCAGCCCTTCAGACGAGAGGCATTTTACTGCTTTCGGTTGGCAATAAGAGAGATGAGAAAGCAGAGCATGGCTGGGATGAGGCTCCATGCCTGAGCCCTGGTACTTTGTTTCCACAACAGAGAAGTGCTGAAGCCTGACAATTATAATCAACGGCAGTATTGCCTCCTTCAAGATCTGGTCCAACACAAGGCTAAAATCTTGTGGGAAGAATTTATTTTTAACTCTCCCACCATACCAAAATTATAGAGCTTTTAAAAACCACCCCCCCTGCCCCCCCCCAAAAAAAAAAAAAAAAAGAAAGAGTTGAACATTTCCGTACTTCTCTGTATTTCAAAGCACAGAATTAAAACTGTTATGGATTTGAAAATTGGGAACTCATTCAACTTGGAGCCCACTGGCTGGTTTCTACCCCAAGTTCTCAGAGCAGTTTTTAAAGGGGATTGAGCAGCAACCTCTGTTTTGCAGATGGGGAAACAAATCATATTTTGGATAAGCACTAAAAGCAAGTCAAGCAAAGTCAGTAGCAATGTTGGAAAAGCCATCCATATCTCCTGACTTCTCCACAGGTTTGCCACCCAGGGACTAAACCAGCAAAGCAGATCTCAAACCAGCCATGAGATTTCGTAAGAGAATGCAGAAAACTCAGGTGAGATGCCAATTAAAAAGATTCTGAATTGCACCCACCACAATGTGCAGTTAAAGCAATTAATTCCTTCCATGGAGAGAAAAAAAAAGGTTTTGAAGTCTGTGGCTTTGCAGGCAGATTCTTCCCCATGAGAAAAGGTGGGATTAAGGGCTTTTTCCCTGCCTGGTAGGATGGTCTGGGGAGCAGGAGATGCCAACAGTGCTACCCAGGGTTGAGTGGAGGAGGCTGAGTGGGCTAAAACACTGTGTCAAGGGTAGGGCTGAAGTTGGGGGAATTTTGTTCTTAATTTGCCTGGGTTTTTTTTGGAAAAGTGTTATGTTCAGGTTCCGGTTGCAGCTTTTTAGCTGCAAGAAATTATTTTGATGCCCAGCCAAACAGAGAGCACATCACCTCTGGGGATGAGGAATTACAAAAATAGAGTGGGAAAGCTCTTGGTGGTTATTTGGGATAGACATCTGTCTGTAACCAAGGTTTTCAAACTCAGCTTGTGTCTTCATCACCTCACAGCATTTCTCTGCGTAGCTCAGGTGCCTTTAAAAAGGGTGCCTTGAATTGCAAGCACTAAGGTGTATTTAAAAGTGATTTCTCACAAGCCACTGGAGGGCTGTTTGGGCAGGACTGGCTGGAAGGAAGGATAAAGGCTCATGGCTGTCATCTCCAGGAGCTCAGGCAAGTAAAACGATTTCACTCATTAAAAATGTTTGGCATTGGCTGTCCCATAATTCAGAACAGGTGTAGTTTACCATGGCTTCACAGGAAACATCACTTAACACACACATCCCACAAGTTTGTAGTTGGTAAGTAGCTGGGACTGTAAAAAACAAAGAGCGAGCCCAAACAATTCTACAGCACACAGTTATATTTTCATTTACACCAGCTTGGCTTTTTTTCTTTAAACACATTTCTATCTACAGCCATAATTGGATTTACTGGGCCTAGCAGCTCAGTGCCAATCACGTTTCCATGGAGAAAACAGTAGGTCTAGCTTATTCTCCCGTGTACTCTTATCTCCAGCTCCCTTGGAGGCACTGCCTTTGTCACTGCTCAAGAAGCACTCTTGCACCGAGGACAGGAGTCCCAGGGAAACAATCGTGAACACACAAAAATAATCAGGAACGTAGAGACGCAATGTGCTCACAGCATCCCAACAGCCTCGGAGGTGGGTTTGAGGCGGCTCCTTAGCCTGCCCTGCCAGGGGCAGACAGACAGAGCTCCAGGAAGCAGGTCACCCTACAGAGCCCAGGCCTCCCTAGCTCTGCTTGAACCCCTCTTCAGCACCCTCTGCCACAGAACACGCAGCCAGGAGTTCAAGGGCTTACAGGAGCCCATGCCAGGGAGCTTGCACTCCTTTCTCCTTGGTCTGGGCACTCTGTGTCTCCTTGCTGTAGGAACTAGTGGAAAATACTCACCGCAGCCTCCACAAAAGTAACACATCACTTCAGGCCCTTCTCGGTGTTTGCTTTCATGTGCAGCACCATGTGAGTGAAGCTGCCCTTCATCTCGGAGGTGGAGCTGCCAGAAGGTCATGGCCAGGCCCACTCCCATCTTTCACACCTCACTGCTGATGAAACAGTCCTTTGGGAATCCTGGTGGGAACAGCTGGCATCCTCAGCCTGGTCTGCTCTGCACTGCCTCAGGAAACTGCCCTTCTCTGACCTGTGCCACCCCATGCTGCTGAGTGGAACCACAGAGGGAGTGGGGCTGGCAAAAGCAAGGCAGCCTTCTTAGGGCTAAGAGTGGCTCCCAGCTGTACAGTGGCTGTCGCCCTCCTCCCTCACTTCCCAGCTTCCTCAGGTTGCCCTGGCAAAATTTCTTCAGGTGCACCAATCTGTAATCCATGGCTAGCCTAGGTTTCTATTGAGAACTGCTTATACCCCACCATTGCCCATGTTAGGCAGATCCCAAAAAGCTCTTTCAGGGAAGCTTTAGTGACTGTGGCGTGATGGGAGGAAAAGGCACCCTCCTGCCCAAATGACAGTCTGCTGGGAGATTTGTCCAAAGCCACGGCACAGCAGTGGTCCCACCGTTTTGGGCATCCTGCAGCCCCCAGCCTCTCCTTTTGCAGGCAGTCACTGCTTCCTAAGCCACCTTTGCTGCCTGGCTGTGCAGCCACTGGTACCAGTGCCAGGCAAAGGCTGTAATCAATGGTAAGCAGGCTGCATTTTAATTACCCTTTATATAATGCAAACGTGACTGCATTAATAATCCTTGCAAGCCATACGACCGTCTTACACAACCTTTAATTACTCAGGGAGCTCAGCATTTTCCATTGTCGTACAATTTGCTTTATCTTCTATTATCTCATCAGGCTGCCAGGCCCTGCAATACAAAGGGAAACACTTTCTGCAACTTCATCCAAGCCAGGCATCTCGAAGCTCTGTACCTGCTCCAAGACAATCATGTTTCCTCCCCTTTATTTCCTTAGAGCAGAAAGCCAGAACATCACCCAAACACGTTGTTATTGGTAAGTGCATCTGCACAGGGTGGCCTCCCCTCCAAAAAAATCCCCACCTTTGTGGTGAGAGGGTTATTCCCACACAACTATCTGTATTAAAACAATAAAAGATAAGGGTAATGAGTGCTTGACACATTGCATGTGGCCAGACCCAGCAGAGCGCTTAAGAAAGGGAATAAAGCTCTTAAGCACATTTTCCCATTGACTGGAGCTTACCTTTCATTAAGCACTGAACACGAGCGTATGGGTGTTCGCAGAAACGGGAATTAGGTTCTGACGTGACATCCTGGATCAACCAGATTTTTCCAGTGGCTTCAGCAGTAGGAAAAATATTACTCATCAAACTGTACCAGAAGTTGTCCTCATTCATGGCAATTGGCATGCTGTAAATCCCTTTGGGACACAAGAACCAGAACTCCTCTTGCACTTCATACCATCAACAGCACTTGGGTGCCTCTCAGGTTTCTTTGTTCTCCCTTGAGGGTAAGACTTGCTCCATTTCATTCCCCCATCCCCAATGCAAAGTCACGATGGGCCACTCTGTGTCATCCTTTGGAAGTTGTGTCAACACACCAGAGTTCCCTGGAGTCTGCTGTAAGCTGACAGGTCTGCTGAGATGTTGGATATAATAAAACGGCAAAGAATATAAAAATTAACCTAATAATAAAATAAGGCATCACGTTTTTGCAAAGCATTCAAGTAGTCATCAAAACCCGGTGGATCTTATTTATTTGCAAATTCAGTGTTGAGGAAAATACACGGGGAAAAAATAATAACTAGATGTTCCTTTCTTGCCAGGGGGCTCCCCTCAGTGCTGCCCAACCCATTGCTGAGCCTCCTGCTGCTGTGGATGTGGACTGAAACCTATAAGGAGACCTCAAGCAAAACTTCCTGGAAGAGTATCTAAATTCTTGGATGCACTGATAAAGGGACTTACTTAAATTTCTTCCCTTAAAAGTCTCCTGCAACTGCTTTTTCACACATCTGCCAGTGCCGTTAAGAAAAGGTCCCAGCTGGGAAAATGGTTCTAGAACAATTAAAACACTACTTCTCTGGACCTGAATCTGATACTGGTTTGCACTGGCACGAGATTTAATCAATGCCATGCTGAAGTGTATCTGCAGAATTGCAACCAGAATAGAGGCTATAAATGAATAAATATTAAAAGAACCAAAATTCAGTATTTAAAGCATTTGTGGGTGTTTCCCAACACCCCACCCCCAATGCTTTTATGTACAATTAGTTCTTCTAAGGTCCCTATTGGGGATCATTTCATTAAATAATAGCTCAGTGCTGGGTTACAGAGTGGAGTCTATAAAATATTATAAGGCATGTTAAATTATGTGTGAAGCTGAACTGGGTCGGTTGGGGAATAGGGATTTCTGTTGTCTGGAAGGTCACACATCTGTCTCCAAGGGACATGACAACAAGCACAGATATGCAGGAGCTGCCCCACTGGCTCAGGCTGTCCTTTTCCAGCTCTACCTGCTCCTGTTCTCATTCAAGGATGCAGAGAAGGAAACTCACTGCACAGCCCTCATGCCTGGCATGAGCAAGGAAGTCCAGACCTAGTGAGCTCTGCCTTCTTGAATTAGCTTTAGGCATGAAAATGGTTTCCTGCTACCATTAGCTTTTCCTGGTACAGTAATTAATGTGCCTTCCTGCAGAAGGGATACCGATTGAAAGGTAAAGCCATTGCCTGGAGAGAGCTGGGCTTCCAAGGAAGTGCTAATTAGTCCTTATTTTGAGAAACCTGGTTAAAGCAAGTGAGCAGGTGTTGCTAGAAATTGGAAATAATCTGTACAAACATGTCCTTTCCTCTGTGACAGCAGAGCTAATTACACCTCCCTGGGTCACCGCTCCATTTTACCTAATACCTCTTTGTCAAAAGTGTATTCCTGCTGCCTGGCACTGGCTGCCAGAACAAACAGTTTAGCACTTGGTGTCAGGGGTGAATTAACTCCTTCTCCCACCATGGCTTGAGAGGAAGGATGTTGCCACCAACCCCATTTGCTCCAAGGACAGGGAAAACCTCTCCCATGTCCTTTCGGGCGTGCGAGGCACCGTGAAGTGCACCCTGTCCTGTGCCTCCCTGTCCCACTGCCAGCCAGCTTCAGGGTCATCTTGCTCGGTGTCAGCGTAGGAAGGGCTTAGGGATGGTTATGTGCTCCATCCCACTGCCGTGGCATGCGATCAAAGCTCCACAGCCTCCTGGGAAACCGGAATGTTCCCCGGGGGAAGGTGGTGATTGACACGCCATGAAGGGATGATGCCGTGGCAGCAGCAGCAGCAATCACGAAGCCCATTATTGTTTATGTAAGATGTTAGGTGTGCAGGCTGTCTCAGACACAATGGTCTCATTGCATGGCTTCGTCTCAGGCTGGGGGAAGGTGTCCATGCACATCTGCCAAGCTGGATCTCAGGAAAATGGGAAGTGATCACTCGGCACAAGCCAGCACAGGAGGAAAGCAGCCGACTGTGGGTTGATTTCAACAAGAATTTCCCAAGCACCCTCCCAAACCAGGGGTGTCTCTGCGTTGTTTAGCAAGTGTCACGCAATCTGAACTCCTGGTTTGCACCACATCCATAGGGAGGGAGGGGCCAAGCACAGTCTGCACGGAGACAGAGACACCTGTGGGTCACTGTGTAACCCGGGAAACCCTCACAGCCCCCTGGGGCTTGGTTTGCTCGGATGCACGGAGCTCTTGGTAAGGCCTGGGAAGTGAGAACTGTTGGAGGGAAGGAACACGGACACCATGGCTAAGTTTGGGAGCAAAAGGCCGTTTGTAGGGCGCCTGCTGAGGCAGTGAGGTGTGTGCTCTTCCTGCAGGCAGAGGATGCTAGCACCCCCAGCAGAGGCTCTGCTGTCACCACGGAACTCCCGCCTCCTGTACCAGGATGAGGATGCACCTGCAGCCCAGGACTCCCTCCTGCCATGAGACACCCCGGCAGTTCCACCCGGTATATCTAGGATAATAAATGAGGACAGATGCAATGCTGAGGTTGTGATGAATGAGCTGAGTGCAGACACAATAGGGTCCTGACAGCTGGCCACGGGACGTTTCAGCCCAAAGGTGAAACACAAGCCCAGGCAGCCCTGGTACCCAAGAGGTCCAAGGAACAGGGGCTAATTCTCAATCTATTGCAGGATAATGTGAGTTTTGCCTGTGTTGCAGCTGCAGGTGCAGTGCAGGCTGAGGAGGGCAGAGTACAACACCACACACATCAGCCAGCTCAGACAGCTTTCACAGAAAGCCCTTTCCCTACAGGCAGAACCTCTTCAGCATCCACTGCTGAGCCACATTTCCAGCAGCAGCAGCACTTTCCCCAGCCCTGGGCACTTACAGCCAGCTCTGCAGCTGCTCCGGATGAATGGGAGCTGGGCCTGGGGGATGGCAGCACAGCCGTGGTGGGACCAGCAGTGGGATAGCCAATTCCAATCCCAGCAGAAGGGGTGAGAGGGGTGTGCTCCTCGGCAGTGCAGCTGCCCCTGCAGTTGCTCCCAGCACTCCTTGTCCCAGCAGCTGAGCGTGGCCCAGCTGGACACAGCAGGGAAGGAGGGGACAGAGTCCCTCTGTAAAGTTGATTCCAGACATACTGCCCCACACGAGCACCCTGAAAAGAGGACCTGTTAGGGCTCAGCTCATCAGAGCTGGGATCACACTGGGGATGAAGTGGCAAAATCATGGTGGGAGCTGGTATTTAAGACACAGGAGTGAACTGCATTCCTATGGAAATGCTTGTTTAGGTCCTATTTTCCTCCAGTGCCCACTGTTAACTGCTTCAGAGATCCAAGAGGAATGTGCATTGCCTGCAGAAGAACACAGCCAGAACTCATCAGGGCAGTGTCCTTCTCCACACCCATGGGAGAACCCACTTTCATACTCATTTTTTTTCCTAAAGCCACTGCTGATTCTTGACTCTGCGCCCACTTGGAGCTATAAATATGCTTATCAGAGGGACTGACATGACCCTGAAATGATAAGGTCTGATTACTTGTTCTGTTAACACACATAAGGCAGAATGATGGTGATAATCCCATCCCTGAGATGAGGAGAAGAGATACAGAAGTAAAGTATTTCCCCACTGAAGTCTTAGTCAGAGCAGGAGCTAATGCTCCACTGCTCCATTACCTCCCTTTTCAATCAGAGATATCCCTGTACTTCATTCCACAGAGGTGGGATGCAAGTGTCTTAGCAGAAACAGGTCTCCCTCTCTCAGCTGGCTTGTTGTGCCCTGGAGAAATGTCCTTCCCTCAGTCCTCTGGAGAAATGTCCTTCCCTCAGTGTCAGTACATCGAGTTAGTTTGATCTTTTCTTGTGGAATACACTCCCTTAGTCCAATGTTTGCCTTTCCCATAACATCACTACAATGCTGACTCATGTCAAATTAAAGTCCAAGTATTATGCAGGAGGCTTAGAAATGCCCTCCCTGAGACCTGGGAGCTGGCTCCAGTCTGAAGACGGCTGCAGTTCAGGCCTCTTCCGGCCATGATGCTGACTTTAAAAATAAATTCTGTTGGTTAAAATAAGAGCATACCTTGGATATGCCTTCGGGCTTCTGAGCCACCTAGGTCAGCACTGCTAAAGCTGGATGTGGGATCATTTCATTTGAGTGAAAGATGAGATTTGTCATTCAGATGACATCTGACAAGGGGATTTTAAGCAACTACACACATTTCATAGGGTTTCTAATAAGCTGCCTCCACCGGCAGGTACTTTAAAGTCCAGCACAAGGAGGGGTCACCATGTATGACTCGCTCCAGCCCCAAAGCCCTACTTTATCCACAGCTGACATACCAGCTCTTGCAGTGATGGAGAAATGCTGCTGCCCAGGGTGACTCTCAAACCATCGTGCCTTTGTAGTGTGGGACAGGCATGGGGAATATAAAACTGAGTTAGCTCAGCTTAAGAGATGATGGGCACAGTGTGGGTTCAGCAAAGCTTATGAGAAGTGTGGTTTCATGCAAATCCACGGCTGTAGCTGCTGCTGGTGTGTGTGTGCATGATTCTGTTGGAAGCTTTCTGCTCATCAGCTCCTCCTGCCCCTTAATCCTGCAGCATCTCCTGCTTGCTGCATGGCTGTGGGATTTGCTGGCCCTCAGAGAAGAGCTGGGGTCCAGACTGGACTGGATTTGGGTTGACAAAGGAGAAGATCAAGGAGCAAATCAATTACCTGTTGTGGCTTCAGAGGCAGTTAAAATAAAAGCACACCCTCCCTTGCTCCAACAAGGAGCCAGCTGAGAATTGTGCTTTTCTCCCGCAAACAAAACCTCTTTCCTCTGCCATCTGACGCTGCTTCAGTTTGCAGAGAAAGGCTGCTAATGTGCTCACCCATTGACAGAGCAGACTTGAAGACTAGTTTATGGCACCTACTGTACTCTCAGCTCAGAGATGTAAAACAATTTTCATTGTAGCTGCTGTGCAGGGCTTGGCTAGTACAGCCGTGTCCAGAAATATCCAGCAAGAAAAAAAAAAAAAAGAAGCTATTAAAAACACTCACACATGAGCCAGGAAACATCTTATTATAGATCTTGGTTTGAAGAAGGGAAATTAAAAACCCATACCCACACTCAGCATATGCCCAGCTATATTTGTCTGATCCATTTATTATCTTAGCCAATGCAATTTCAGTGTTGCACTACTCCAACCTTTCACGCTAGAAAAAAAACAACAACAGCCCAACTCACAAGATGCCATCGCTGGTTTACAGCTGTGGCCTATCCTGTTTCTCTGAACATTTGCTGATTTGGCATCAGCACAATACGGAGGGGAGCGGAGGGTGGGGGTTGAGATCTGCCTGGAAGATGTGGATCACAGTAAAGCAAGCTCTTCCTATATTTATAGAAATGCTCTGTCAGAAGTGCAGCAATTTGTTTGTGTGCTGATCTTTAGAATTGTGCTGGAGAAGGCATCACTTTGACTGGGATCCCTCACTAAAGATGTACCTCGTGCATGCGTTTCCCAGGCTGTGGAATTGCAAATGCAGTCTCTGGCCATACAGAGTTAAATATGCAATGGAAAACATTACACTCATTTAGTTATTGCTCCCATAGTGCAAAGTCTGGAAATCGATGCTGCAAGTACTTTATGAAGCAGTAGGAAGCTCCTGGCGCTGGATTAAAGCAGTTCATGGGTAAGAGTGGAGGAAACACAGCCACGCTGTAGGCTGAGGTTCTCCAAAGCCATCTACAGGTGTAGCCATCCCAAAATCACTGGTGAGCTGCCTCCACGGGAGAGGTGCCACGGGATGCTCCGCAGCATTCCAGTGCAATGGTGCTGTACCTGTGCCCCTAAGGCAGGTTTGCACCAGCTCCTCTTGCACAGAATTGAGACCAAAATACCACAAATTCAACGTGAGCCCGAGCTTTGCTGGCTGAAAGAGCCAAAATAGTTTGGGTAGCGACTTCTGTGTCCTTGATGCAGCAAACTTATACCGGGCTCTGCAACACTCAATTTTATTAATAGCCTGGATGTCCTGAGCGTTTTTCTTTTTCAGTTCTCACGAGTTATTTTCACTATACAGCCTCCCATGGTCACCCAACTTTGGGAGCTGATTGGACCAACTCGTGGGACAAATCCCCACAGATGAAAAAACCCAAACCAACGCACGCCCAGAGAACCAAGAGTGTTTCTATAAAAAGTTAGGAACATGTGCATGGTATTGTGGGTACAAACAAGACTCGACACGTATCTCTCTGCCTTTCCTCTGCTGAAAAAGGCTCATTTGAGTACATGGGGCTTTATGTAAAGGAGATGCTGGTCATGCATCATGTGCCACTTTTGGTGGTACCTGTCCCCTGAGTAGCCTGCAAGTGCTCAAGGTATTACTCAACAAGGGTAAGGGAATTACATTTCTGTGCCAGTTCCTCTGTTTGTAAAGCAGTGCTGGGGATCAGATCTGCCTGTGACTTGCTTTTGCATGAAAACCTGCCCTCTTTTAGTACTCTGAACATCCTAGGAAAGACAATTGTGCAGGGACAGAAAGTCCTCACAGACACAATGAGTGCAGGTTGGGTGGGGAAAAGCCTTTGGGGCAAATGCTTCACTTAATTCCCACAGCCTGTCTAGGCAGAGATGTCAGATTGTACAGCTACAGCAGTGGTGTGAAACACCTACAGCAACATCTTGGTCCTGTAAAAATCAATAGCAAAACCCTCCTGAATCCTGGACTGATGCCAGGCCATGAGAACCATGAATTGTGCAGAAAAAAAAGCCAGAGTTAGAGAAAAGCTACCAGGAGAAAAGGAATCAGTGCTCAGCAGGAGCTTCCAAAGGCCTTTAGGGTTGGTTTCCTCCAACAATGAGGTATCAAGGGAGCTTGCAGGATGGGTTTAAGCCACTGCAGTGGGACTTGAACAAATGAGGATCTCCATGAAGATCCAACACAGACTACTGAGGGTACAACAAAATGTGCACTGGGATCTCTGGGGATGTTAACTCCTTCACTCATTGTGCAGGTAGTACTGCACAACCGCCAACTGCATGACTGCAGACCATTTGCCCCTCCCACATTCAGGTCCTGTTCTGGATCATGATCACTCACTGAATGAGAATTTTGGATTTTATTTTATGCCCCTCCATGCGCCTTTTTATTGTGCCATACTCAGGTTCCACTCTGAAGATACTTCTGCTCATGTTCTCAGGGGTTTTGTTTGATCTTTGTCTGTATATTAACAGGATGAGAACTAACAGCACAGGAAGACATTCTTCTTGCCTCCAACTCAGGTATTTGAACACAGACTTGCCAGCTGCCAAAGTTTTAGTAAGTTCCTGGCTTGGACTTGCTTAAAGCATATAAAATCTTCTGGGAATTTCTCTGTAAAATCCATATGAGCATATGCAAATTGCTTTCCTGCCCTCCAAGGTTTGACACAGCATAACCTAGAGGTACTGGGCTGGCAAACAGACCAGGTCCCAACATATTTCATAATTCCTAGCAGTACGAGTATTAGAGCTACTCTAGAGAAAGCTGGCCAGAATTTTAACTTGGGAAAAACACTGCATTTTCGCTCCCTCTATTTTCGGAAATGTCTGAACACCTCTAAATAAAAGAATTTAAAAATTAGCTGGAGGTGGCATCTGCCGAGGTGAGATTTGTCAGGCTGAGGCCGAAGCAAACGGGGGGTTCGTGATGGTCCCTGCATGGATCCCAGCCCTACTGTAGGAGAGATAAGGAGCCCCTGCCAGCACCTCCAAAGCTGCAGTGCGTCCTGCCATCACAGCTGAGACACAGGGAAGGGCCCCCACATTTCAGAGTCAGCACTGAGCCTGTGGGCCAGCAGTACACCTGGTGTGATGTAGGCAAGAGAAGGAGTGCAGAGAGCAGGTCTGTCTGCTGCCCAAGCTGCCAGACTGTGCTTTCCTCCCAGCATAAACACCCACAGAGCCTCTCTGCATCCTACGTGTGATGTATGTGCCTCTGAGAGAATGACAGAGGGTCCTGACCTACAACAGCACCCAAAGCTGATGCTGTTGAAAAGGCAGGGAGCTGGAAGATATTTTCTTCACGGCCACTAACAATATGGATATTTTAGCACCACCCTTCCACATAGCTAAGATAAAAATAACATTTCTATAAATGCACCACTGTATTCTGACGTCGCACAAGACTCCCAATAAAGTCACTTCAAGGCATTAGGAAACAACTTACTATTTATCTCAATAAAGCAAGCTTGTCCCTAGTTTTCCCTTGTCTATTCCCAGTGAGGCCCTAAAGCCCCTGGAGGATGACTATTTTGATGAATTGCATAACGAATTACGTTTCAGGGCTGTACATCTCCATCGCAGAGTATGGGTACAGTGTAAGGCCACCTGTTTACATGAGCTATTTTGGGACACAGTGGACAGCCCTGACTTTCTCAGAATCCATCGGCATTCAGTGTTTGTTCCCAATGTTTGTTCCCAAGCGTGCACATGTACACCCATCACTGCACGTCTCTCACTGACCCGATGTTCCCACACATCCCCCCCAAACACTTCCCTTCACACCAGCGGATAACCAGGAAGATGTTCCACTTGAGAAGGTCTGATAGCAAAAGGAAAGAATTCAACCCCTCCCCATGGTGGGCTTCCAGCTTTGATCTCCTGGATAACCACTGTGTCTGGTGGCCATCTGTGGTTAAAAATGGCTTCCCAGGAAAGAATGCTTAGGCTCAGCACGGGGAGGTCAGTTATTTTTAACCGAAACCCATTCTACCTTGGTGCCTCAGGAAAACAAGCACGTTCAGCAGAACTGGTCCTTCAGAGCCAACGAGTGCTATCACCACGCAATGTTGCTTTTGGCAAGCAAACCAGTATCACCTACTTGCCTGGGCTCATCCACTTACGGCATGGCTGCCAAGGGAAAACAGGATGAAGAAAGGATGACACATTACTAATCTCTAACCATGCATGTTCAAAGTGCAAATGGAAAGAATGAGCACCCTTGACACCACACTCCCCTGTTTATCACTGTAATAACTGGAGCCCGGGATGTGACCGGGCAACTTTCCCCTGAGCTTGAGTATGTCTCTGTCCTAAGGAGAGGGTCAAAGGGTGAACTGTGACTCCAAACCTCTTCAGCTCCAGAGCTTCTGAGATGGAATCTCACTTCTGAGAAGTCAGTCACAGCAGTGGCAGGGATACAGTGACATTGAAACAGGGCCATGTCAGACCAACAGCTCCCAGTGCCAGGCAACGGAGAGCAAAGGCTCAGTGTTCGGGCTGCCTACTGCTCAAGAAATCCTAACAAAGCAACACCAGGAACCCATAGAATGGAAACCCTTCCCTCGTCCTTTCTTCACCCTGCCCGTTTGCCATGGGCAAACAGCAAAAAAGGAGAACTACCCCATCTGCAGCTCTCTGCCCTGGTCAACACCTCGCCTCCTCCTTGGGCCTGTGGAGCTGGGATGTTTCTTGGTGTCTGCTGTCACCTGCCTCATGCAGAGTAAACTCTGCAAACCTTGACTTTGCAGTGCCGGGATGTGCGTCCGCGCTGAGTCACGGCCGCGCTGTGACTGACAGCCCCTGCTCCAGGAGCCTCCCAGGGCTTCAGCGGGGGGAGTTCTGTGAGCAAGGATGTTATGTAAGTGGATAGCTATTTTTGTCCAAAGTTTGGTTCTGTACCCTGTGAGACTAAAAATACACGCACACAAAGCTAAAGAACGCGTTTCTCCGTGCCCCTGCTCCTGTCATCCTCTTCCCAGTGGTGGCATCTGGTTTTACGTGCACTGCAAAGTGCAAAGCTTCTCCTTGGTAACCTGCCTCCTCCTCCTCTGCCTTCATCATCCCCTAAACCCCACAGTCTGGCACTCCAGACTCGACAAGGACTTCCACGATACTTTTCTTGCTGGCCAGGAGGTGGTCAAGGGCCAGGGAGCAGAAGCCAAAATGAATAAGGTGTAGCTCAGACACAAACTAAGCCTTTTATTCTGCCCCATGAAACTTTTTAAACTGAATAAACCAGACATGCCATAGTTTTGATGCTTTGAAAAAAATCCCACAGAACTTCTAGGAGATTGTCTACTTTTAGTTGAAAACTTCAGACAGTTAAATGATACTTGCTAATTCTGGTGCTATCCCTGGGCCCAGACATCTGTCCCTGCTGGCAGGTCTAATGAGGACTTTGGTCTGCTCAAGAAACAGTTATTCATCATCAGATCTCTTTGCCCCTTATGTAAATGTTCTGCTTCATGTCAGAAGAAAGGGAAGGAAAAAACGTCTATAAATAAGAAGTCAGCAGCTATTTTTGGAAAAGAATTTTCTTCCTGGTATATATGTCTGTGTGCATGTGTAAACAATTGTCTTCTGCATTTTTGTCAGCTTATCTTATCTCTTAAACAAATACCAAAGGGCTTTTTTTTTTTTAAATTTTATTTTATTTTTATCTCTTCTTTTATGGCCTGTTTGTCTTTATCAGTCTCTCTACAAGACTCCTCTGGGGTCAGCTTCTTCAAGCACCACCACATGTCCACGTGGTGCCCACTGTGGTAATTGAGCTGCACTGATGCTCCGGGCAAAGTCTGGCCCTTGGAGTGCCCTTGGCAAGGCCTGTAAAGACATCATTCCCTACAGCTTTCTACCTATATATTTATACCTGCTTATTGCAGATATAATTTCACCCACCACCATGCTAAGGGCTGCACCCGGGATTGGTTTTTGGCTGCAGGGAACTGCTCCCTGCACCAGCCCCTCTGCCCATCAGTACCCTCTGGAGCAGAACTCTGCCACTGCCTCAGAGAAGGTTCTTTCCAAAATGAATAGGTGGGGAGGGACATTGCTCAAGTACCCCTCAGAGCAGGCTGGAATAGCCTGCCCTGGGCTTGCAGGAGCAGGCAGGGCTGAAGGGATTTCAAGGGAAATGAGGTGGCTGCCGTTTCAGGTAGATAGGTACTTCGGGGAGGGGAACAGGCAGGATATATGTAAAATGACAAGCAACTTTAGGAGAAGAAACGAGCTGCTAATGGCAATGGAAAACTCCACAAGACACAGCAGCCTTGTGTGCGCTGATAAGAGATAGGGTAGAGTGGAACATCACATTCCTGGACCATTCGCAGCTCTCCTTCCTATGAAAGCAACAAGCTCTGGGGGTCGATAACACAGGAATGTCCATGCAGAGCTAAAAAAACCCCACCAACCCTCATGTGTGCTGCTTTAAATATTTCCAGGTACTCGGGGCTTGTTCTGAAAGCACCCTGTTCAAAATCTGGGAAAGGGTGATAACTCTGCTCACCACGCTGGCAGGAAAGCAGGCAGAGGCAGAGAGGCTTGAAATGCTGCACTGGTCTTGCTGCATGTCAAATCATCTCTCCAGCAGCAGGGAGATAACCAACACGGGACAGAAAGAACAGAATTACGCAAATGCTGACATTGCCAAGACAATAGCAAGCATGTCAGGGGGTTTAAAAAAAGGGATTGTCCTTGTCCCCAACCTCTCACTGCCAGCATCAGAGACACAAGCTTGTATAGACCTCAGATCCAACAACTGATGCCACTTCCTGCAAGAAACCATCAAATAAATAGTAACTTTAAAACTATTTAGCTGAATTCCCATCCTGTTAACCTCAGAGTTCTGTCTCTGCCCTAAGAAGGGACAGATATTAAATGGTTATATGTGGCAGAGGGGACACTTCAGTCCAACCCAACCTCCCAGTCAAACGCAACACTCGATCAAAATCTGTCAGCTCATCCTTCTTGCAGTGCAAGAACTCTGTATTTCCTTGATCCAGTTACCCAAAGACTCTTGAAGGTCTTATGCCAGCATGGAGAATATGCTGAGTACTGGTCACCCAAAGGTCCTGACTCCCTTGCTCTCAGAGTTTCACAGATTCCTTCAAAGGCCAAAAAACCAAAACAGAGAACAGGATTGAGAATAGTTGTTTTTCCTCCCTTCTCTAGTTTTATGCTTTGAGCAATCATGGGGAGGTTTTCAGGCTGGGTTCCCGTACGTCCAGGCTCCTTGCCCAACACATCCATGCCCAGATCTTGAGTGGCAAATGCCCACACTGCAAGTGCAGTCACTCAGGGCCCACATGTCCTGCATATCTCTGAAAAAAATCAGGCCAGCCAAGTCTCAGTTTTATTAATTATAAACTGTAATTCTCAAAACCTCTTCCCCAGATGCCTGAATACAGTTCATTGCCTGAATTCAGCTTTCCTTGCTCAACACCACCTACCACAATGGGAAGCAGAAAAAAGGACCACAGCTTTTTGATCTTTACGGTGGCAGAAAATGTTCCAGAGAGACCACTGCCCCTTGGCTCCTCTGATTAACTCCCTGTTGTCAGGGCCACAGGATGCTTTTAGCAGAGATTCCTCTCCACACCATGCAGGAAACTGGCTCTGGAAACACCTGTGCTCACCCTGTTGCAGGCACCAAGCTCTCCAAGCACCAGTTTGGCAGGAAAGTAGGTATCAGAAATCAAACAAAAAACTCCTCCCCCAGTTTCCAGGGCTGCACTGTGAGTGCACATTCACATGATCTGGCCAAACCCAGAACCGAGGTGTCTCAGCTCCTGTGGGGGTTAGGGCCAAAGGCTGGATTCAGCTCACACTCCAAAGTCAGCGTGACTTTGTGGGTGCAAGCTAGACTGGAACTTCAGTCTGCTGGTTTGAGGAGGATGGAATAACTTAGCTTTGATTTAAAAAGGAAAGAGAAATGAAATAAAATGGTGCCGTTCATTTGCAAATCTGTTTCTACCATTCCTGCTGCACTGGAGTGCTTTCTCCAGTTGGAAGGGCACTAGAGATTGTTTCCACCAGTTAGCTGGTCTTGTGGGCCATGGGAACTTCCTATCCTGTTGGATATTTGGTTCATCTCTCTTTCCTAGGGCTCCGTCTCCCTGAAAAGGTCTTCCACGAGGGCGAAGCCAAAGCTTTAAACTTTGTGCTATATCAAACCAGCTTTTCTGCACTCACTCCTCTTACAACAACAGGTTGGATCTCTGCTCTGAGTTCTGTTTGGATAGGGACTTCCTAGCCCTGTTTACTCATCTGAAGCATCTCCAGGCAGCCAAGAGTCTCACAGCCACCCACTCAGCCTTACAGAACAAGCGTATTTCATCCCGGTTTCAGTGGTGTTTGCTGGATTTCCTCTGCTGCTAAAAGCAAAACAAGTTCCATCTCACCCAAGCAGAATTGCCGCAACGTGGAGAAGAAAAACAAGGGAGGCAAAGAGGACCTTCCAAGCAGGAGGAGGGTTTCCAGCAAGGTTGGGCAGCCTCTACCCAACACCTGGACACTCACACCATTGCCTTGGTGTCACTAGTGGCAGAAAATGTGAAAACTACATTTGCCCTAATGCTTTCCCAGGCAGTGCAATCCCATCTAATATGGGTTTTGTTGTTCCTGGCTCACAGCCCTGCAGGGGTCTTGCAGCAGTGCCAGCATATCCACGTGGAAGTGTCACATTTTAGCCTGCCAGTGGCACCCACTTGGAATTTCTTGGTGCCAGCAAAAGGTCTTTAACAAAAGGCATGCTTGCCACCCACGGCCAGCAGTCAGTGCCACCCAGGAGCTGCCCCATCACCAGCTGGGACCATCCAGGTGTTGACACCACTGTTCCAACGAGCCTGGGAAGGCCAAGCCAAGGAGTGACTGAACAGTGAAATGATGCCTTGAGGAATCCTGGGAGTGAACAAACCCAACCAGTTCTCCTGCCTGACTGTGCAGAGAGGGAGGAGGCTTGAGTTCCCCCCAACACCTTCCTAGGCAGCAGCACCTTTACTTAAGCTGAATTCAAGGAGGCCAGTTAGACCACGGAGTGGGATGAGACCAAGTCTCCACCACACAATTTCATGCAGCAAAGTAGCCTTCAAATACCTACTCAGACATTTTGTCCCCAGGCCAGAATGAAAACAGATGCCAGTATCTTCACTTTCCATGATAAATTTCTTTCCCATCTGGCCTCCTCTCCTGAAGACTTCAGAGAAGGACTGAAACAATTTGATGGTTTTCTCAAGTTACCTGGTTGCAGCTCTCCTGGTAATGGTAATAGTTCAGTGGCCTCATTCTCACTGCCCAGGTTGTGCACCTTGAGCAATTCTCTTAATTTCTTTAAGTAATGAATGATAGTCTTTGTGTTTTCTTCTGCTGCAGCTTCAGATGACATCTGAATTGGCAGTTAAAAATTAAGAAGCATTAAAGAGGATCCCTAGTAACTGGGGTGCCACTTACACTAGGGACACAGCTCAGCTGGCTGACTGGCAGGTGAATTATACTAGAATTAATTTTAGTGTCCCATCTCTGTTCTGTGGTGTGACAGCAACCTTTCAAAAGGTGGAGTCAAGTTTGACACACAAAGTCCATCTCTACTCAGACAGCCATCAAAGAACAATGGAAAGCTTGATCCAAAAATATCCTTCACAATCTTTAGGAACAAAAGGAAAACCAGTTTTCCAAAGGTGGGGTGGGTTTTGGTTTTGTTTTGTTGTTTTGGGGTGGTTTTTTTTGTAGCAAGGTACAATAGAGAAAAGCAAGGGAATATTTCAGAGCCTCATTTCCTGTTACTCACAAACTGTAAACTGTCTTCAGCACAAAGGGCTGAATAGTCTTAAAAGCTAAATGAGAAAAAAAAAAAATTCTTCCATGATTCCATATTTATCTTTTGTATTTTGTATCTAAATCTACTTTCTCCTCAGACAGAGAGACTCCTTCATACCTGCACACAGGTTTACCTTCACACATCCACACTGCAGCCTGTCTAGTTACCATTTAAACCAACATGTTTTACTTCCATCTCGGCAGAAAACCCAGCTGCAGAGGCAGGATTTTCTCCAGACGTGCTGACCTGACCAGGACAGGGGTGCAGGGAATGGTTGCAGTCCAAGCTGCCATAGGCACCACTGCAGTGCCAAGGCTGAGGCTACCATGGCTACCATCAGGGATCCCTAATCAGCCTGGTTCGTGGCCAAAGGCGTCCCTTTCACACTTCTCTTTGCAGATATTTCTGGGCACTGATTGTTGCCTATTCAGGTAAAGGTTTCCAGTGAATTATTTTAAGGTCACTGCTTTTCCTTACTTAATCCCTGGTTTTCCTTCTTACTTATTTCAGAGCCCTTCCCTGCTGCTGGGCCAAAGTGAAAACCCTCAGGGGGCACAGAAACATTGGGACATTTCCCCTTTCCAGCTGCTCGTGAGTGCTCAGAGGCAGCGTCTCTGCAGAACCCGATCCCTCTTTTCCCAGTGTCCCGAACCCCACAGCCACCCCACGCCTGGAGAAGGCTGAGCTGCCACTTCCCTCTCTCTCCCAGCCCAAGTGACCTTAGTGTGAAGAAATGTTTTCCTGGTATTCAACCTACATTTCCCCTCGCCCAGTGTATCCCATTGTTTCTACTTAACCCTTCCTCGAGAGCCTCATCACCCTGAGAAGCTCTGACTGGATTTGGCTGCCATACACATTTCTGGTTGATTTAGGGGCGAGTAACTCAGGTTAGCAACAAACACAGCACCCTAAAAGACAGGCGTTGTGTTCCTGTGCCTCTCAGATGTCCCTTATTTCAGGTCTGGAATTCCCCGGTAACTTTCTGTTGGAAATCATCAAGAAACATAACATCAGTGGATGAAACCTATGGAGCGAGCCACTTGCCCACAAGGAATGAAATACACATCCCCTCGGAGCTTTCTGCAGGGTTTCTTTCTGCTTGGTTTGTTTGCCCCACACCTGCTCCTTCTCACGTGCGATAGTTCCCACTGGAGGTGTGCAGGAAATGAATCAAGACACCAGCACAGCCCCTGTGACACACCCGGCAGGGCCACAAGAGCTGAGAAGGGGACAGTGGAAGCAGAAGAGTCGTGTTTGGAACTTGCAGTTCCAAGGTGGATCCCTGCAAACCCTTCTCCTGGGGACAGAGGTTATTGCTGCTGCTGTGGGGCAGTCCCTGTGAAGCTACAGACTCAAAAAGCATGGCTGTAACCCTTTAAAGAGGCATAATAACCCTTTTAAGGACATAATTTATCAGAAAGGTATTAACAGAGAAGGTGCTGGGATGTTAAAACTCCTTCATGCTCTGTCTGACTACTGCTACCCACAAAATCAAAACCTGTCACTAGCAAATTTCCTGGAAATCAGTTTGAGCTTTTTCACGTTTTCATGTTTTCTGTGAATTTCCATTACTCACTCCAAATACAAAACATTTCTTTAAAAGTCCCTGAGATGCAGATTAGTTACAGAATGTTATCTTCTGTGGGAACCACTTGAGCATCACTTTGTAAAGGCTAGAAGTCCCTCTGCCTTGTGATCCTTTTTTAACCCTTTAATGCTTGTCACACTCTCCAGGGAGCATTTAATGTTCATGCCCTTAACGTGGGCATGTGAGACATTACCTTTACACTGCCAGATCTCCCCCAGGTTTCCTTCCCAGCAATTTACTGCCTTTCAGCCATTCAAAGTTATGTACCAAGAACTGTCTCCTTGGTCCCAACACTTCTCTTTACAAGAATCAAGCAGAAGCAGAGCATTTCTTCAGCAATACATAGTCCAAATTGGGCCTGTGCGAAGTTTTCACCTTTATACAAGCTTGTGGATTAATTAGCAGATTTTCAGGACTTGAGGATGCTCAAAGCACTGTTAAAGGGTTAACGATGGGACTGTTTTCAGACAGTGAAAGGTCTGGCTACAACTTCCCTTTGTTTCCCTCTTCCTCCTCCCTGTCCCACCTTCCCTCCTGCTGCTTCTTTTATGGATATGTCTTTGCTTTGCCTCAAAAAAAAAAGAAAAAAATTGCCTCTTGACGGCCTTGTTTTCCCCTGACTGCTTGGGGCCAACAGAAATCCAGTCGGAGGGTGGCTTTTGTAATAAGGAAAGCTTCTTCCAGGGGGAGGAAGACACTGCCTGGGGATTCTGTATTCACAGCCTTTCTATTTCTGGCTCTCCCTTTTCACAGGGCTTTGTTTGTTAAACCCTGCTCTCTCCCACGGGGCATTAGTGAGCATACTTACCTCAGGAACACAACAAACAGAAAAGCCCCCAAACGACTCCAGCACAGCCCACCCCAGACATAAGGGGCTTTGCATCTTACCTCTCTGCCTTTTCTACTTTCAGGAGACTAATTAACGCGAATGCCTTAACGGCTTAAATCCTGCTCTGCGGATTTCAATTTGCCTCTTGAGGCAGGAAGTAAAAAGTAACCCTGTTTTCAATACAGACAGGGGTAGAGTGTGCAGACACCGAGCCCAAAGCAATGCGGGAAAGGTCACTGCAAGAATGAAATGCATAGGCTCAAAGAGCTCCAAGGAGCTCTGGGGAGCTGGCATCAGATGTTAGGGCAAACCCAAGGGTCCCGACCCTTCCTCTGATCACTGACAGAGGGATTTCAGCCCATGACATCGGCTCACAGCCCTCTCAGCCCCAGCATCAGAGATGCAACTGCTGCCTGCACCAGATTATGAGGCAACGCTTCAAGTTCCTTGTCAAGGTGCCTAAAACACATAGGATGGGTAAAGCACTGCAGTCTCTCAGGATCTGCACAGGAAAATGCAGATGTGGATATAACACCTCTTCTTCCTGGACCTTTTTCCAGAAAGTTTTCATCAGTGTTCCTGCAAAAGCTCTGTTTAGCCGCATCTCATCAGTGAAGCACACAGTTAACTGCTCTCCCATCTTCTGGGGGCTCCAAAGCTCCCTCCTGCAGATTTTCCATCAGTGGTTGTTTTGAGCATTTTTTTCTGACGTCTCTTGAAACAAGTCAGTGTTCAAGACAAGCATGGCCTGTCTGACACCTATCCCGAGGTCAAGCCAATTATTTCACTCCTTGCCCAGAGCTGCTGAGGCTGTCACAGTGTGCACCAATCTTTTAGCATTTCCTCCACCTCCAGCCAAGTGCAGCCTGACTTGGAAAGTTTACACTTTGTCACTGTTGACACCTGCATAGTCACCAAAAGCATATGCCACCTCCTCAGCCTTCTCCTGAATAGCAAGTGCTTTTCACACTTCTCCCTTCCTGAATTTCATACAAGTGGTCCTTCAGCAAGAAATTCTCTAATCTTGAATGCAAATTTCTCCAGGGTCTGACACAGCCACATTTTGATATGGTATTGATAACAAGTGTGCAATTGTTTGTGTCTACATGTGAAGCCATCCTTTTCCCAGGAAAGAATGGTCAGGGAGTTGGTTGTAATCTTGGATGATTCTCCAGGCTCCCAGCTAAAACCACCAAGGGCTGATCTGCCCATGGGAATGCACTCTCATTCACTTCCTGTCCTGCCAGTCCAGGCAGTTACTGCATTTTGATATCCAGCCCATTTCTTCGGTTCTTTTGAGTTGAGCACGCATATTTTCTCACCTGGCACCGGGCAGATGAGAAGACATTTGTGTGCCCAAGTCACAAGTGCACACCTGCATCAGCTGTCCTAATTGCAGCCTGGTAATTTCCAGTGGGGCAACAACAGTCTTGCCAAAACCAGCTCTTGGTTCCCCAAGCACTTGCTGCACCAGGAATAGGGCTTCTCAGAGAGGAACCAAGTCCTTTGAATTTGACAGAAACCACTGAGCATCTCAGCCAGAGCAACAATATTCCCCCACTGCTGGCCTGGATGAACACTGTGAACCCAGAGGTGACGGACTTCCATAGCCCATTACCCAGCCTCCTGAGCCATGCAGTTCCCAGCTGCCACACAGAAGCTCAGTCTCTGCTCTTTTTCTCCTTCACTCTCAGCTTGCAAAGAGAGTGTGAAAACACATTTCCTCATCTTCAAATGTTTTTGGGGTTTTGTTGTTTTGTTTTGTTTTTTAAATTTCCTTCTCAGCATATCTGCTCCTAACCCATCACCTTGAGGTGCAGGGAAGAAGACACTCAGCAGTTCAGGAGATGTCATGTTTAACCTCGTGCATGATAGAAGATGGAAACATGAATTATCAGTAGCACTGGGGCATGAAGCTGAGAATAAGGAGTGTTGTAACTTGGAAACTTCAGACACAGCCACAGGAAGATGCAATGATGTGTTCTTTTATCTCTTTTAACTCCCAGAGGGTCACTATAGTGCAAATATCTTGTTAAAACCAGACACACCTTCAGTCTTACACAAGTTACAAGTTCAATCCCTTCTCCCTCAGTTAAAATAATGATCAGAGATGGTTATTGGAAATGTCAGAAAGTCTTGCTCTTATCCTGAAACTTTGCAAGCTTGGTGGCCCCTCCTGACTACCGGCATAGGCAAGGGAAGCCTGGCAGGTCCTGAGTGCCAAGGCAGAAAATCATGGGATATTTCAGGTGAGAGAAGACCTTTAAAATTATCCAGACCAACTGTTAACCCAGCACTGCCAAGTCCACTACTAAACCATGTCCCTAAGTGCCACATCTACGTATCTTTTAAATGCCCCCAGGGACAGTGACTGACTATTTTCCTGGGCAGCCTGTACAGGGCTTGACAACCCCTTTGGAGAAGAAATTTTCCCTAATATCCGATCTAATCCGATTCTCTCATGCAACCTGAGGCCATTTCCTCCTGTCCTATCGCTTGTTACCTGGACACACTCCAGTACCTCGATGTCTTTCTTGGGGTGAGGGGCACAAAAACTGAACAGAGGATTTGAGGAGTGCCTTACATCCTTCCCCTACCAGCAGCATCTAATGGGACTTTCCACCAATAGATACCAGCACGATTCGTAGATGAAACCAGCATGTTGCACTTTTTGGAAAGTGGCAAGGCTGAGGTTAAAGAATAGCCATGGAAATGAGTCAGAAGCACAGAAGATGGTCAGGGAAGTAAAGCAAAGTTTTCTCTGCTGTAACCAACTCATATCAGGATGTTCCCATTGCCAGTGAAAGAAATGGGTCTTCAAATGGCTGCCTAAAAGCATCCAAGATGCCAGGGTGGGGCTTACCAAAGCTAGTTTCTTCCTCCATGTGAAATTTCCCATTTTTACTTACATTTAGCTGGTCAGGACAAACTTCAGGAATTACCAGCTAAAACTCTTCTAGAACATGTCACTAGCACAAAGGGAGGAAGAGCTTTGCCTGTCCCCAGCTCTCTGAACTCTTCTTCCAATCTGGCAAAGGCTAAAGCAATTCAGACACTGGTGGAGAGACTCTATTTGGGGAGAGGCATGACATGCCATGCTCTCAGGTAAGGACACATCTACAACTCCATAGTCCATTAACATGCCCAGAGCCTGGATGTGCACCAGTCTTCAGGGAAACTTTGAGGTTTGATGGGTCCCTGGGCTAGGAAGTCAACCTATGTCCTCCAGGAAAGCATCATTGCATCCCCTTTCACCCAGAGGGGAAACTCATCCATGCACACTGGAACACCTCTCTTGCAATTATCTTTTCTAAGCATCTCTACTGAGCCCCTTCCCAGCCCAAACATTTTCTAATAAAGTCAGCACCAAAGATTTGGCTCTGGCCACAACATGGTTCCTGCCTTTATACCAGAGGCCAGTGCTGCAGGTACTTCACTTCCAGCATAAAGATATTTATTATGGCACAAAGACTGGGAGATGGCACTTGCTGCAAGGAGCTCGGTGTAACAGGTAGAACTCCACAGTCCTCATTCATACAGGAAGCCACTCAAAGCCTGGGGGATGACAGGATTTTCCTGGGAAGGCTGTGGCTGTCCTCAATACCACGTGATACCATGCTGCTCAGCAGCACTGACCCACACGGTGTTGTCTCTGCACCACTGAGCAGCACGTGCCCAGCGCAAATTAATCTTCTGGTATCCAAAATCCAGCACTGTCGCATCACTCCTGGACCGCAGGAGAAGGAGCAGCCAGTCCCAGTGACTGGAGCCTCATTGAAATGCTGCATGCCCACTCTCAGGAGCGGAAAACACACCAGGTATGAAGGACGAGCAGAGGGAGCAAGGGGATTGCTCGGGATGCTCAGGGCAGTTTAAAGCCAGCAGGCGTGAAAGTTTTGCTTTAGCAGAGGTCCTGCAATCTGGCTGACACGTGCAAACTCTTCACCTGGTGTGCATCCCCACTTGGATCAACACCCTCACAGGGTACTTCCTAATGGTCTATCGATTTCAACAGCTGTCCCAGTAAATGTGTTAGAGAGGGAACAACACCCCCGTTCCTGTGCTAAGGCCCCACTGTTTGCTGCAAAAGGGAAAATGGGTTTGGAGAGGGTAAGTTATCAGTAGGTCAAGCGGATATTTACAATTCTGGGAAGAAGCAGCCTACCTCAGAGCAGGGGTAATAAGAGGAGGCACAGCACAGCCTCCCCTGTGATCTGGCCTCAAAACCAGGGGCACCTCCTTGCCACCCTCCAAGCATATCCCCATCCTTGGAGGAAACATCACTTGCCAGGTCAAGGCACATCCCAAAATCCACCTGCCTGCCAGTTCCAGGTAGGGGACAACCTCCTGGTGCTCCAGTCAAAGCAGGGGGCCTGGGGAGCACAGCGTGGGGCAGAGCAGCTCGGCCACATGAGGAGGGGTGTGGCAGGCAGCATTCCCTGGGAGCAGCCTCTGCCCAGCAGCAGAGCGAGGGCTGAAATTCTATTCCGGGGCTGTCTGTGCTTCCTGTTCAGTGCCACAGCCTCAAAGGGGAGTTAGTATTTATAAGGCTCCAGTCACATCATCCCATTGTTCCCATGAAGGCAAGAGGCTGCTGGGGAGAGAGGAAGAGAGAGCAAAGCACCTCAGCAGGCTGCCCCAGCCGTGGCTGCCTGCCAGCAGTGGCACTTTGCAGGGAGGCAAAGCAAAAAGCGCAGTGATGTCGCTGGTTTCCCACCTCCTGCCACGGAGCAGCACAGAGAGGGCAGTCAGATACTGGGAACACAGCTTTTCCCTCCTCAGGTGTCTCCTGATAGTGGAAAAGGCAAAAAGGACAGGGGAATATTTTTTCCCTCTAGCAATCGATAAGATTGCATCTCTAAACACACTCCAAAGCCTTTGTGGACCCAATGACAGGAGCTTTAAAGGCTTTTGAGTGATGTCAGCTTCTCAGCTGGTCCAAAGCCATCTCTCTTCCAGAGCCATTCTGTTTTCTGACGCACACAGATCAATGTTATGCCACAAAGATGCCCAGTGCCTTCTGCATGGGCAAGGAGAGGAGCCTCCTACAAAGGGAGGGGACACCAGCAGGGCCCCAGGAAGAGGCAGCTGACCCCATCAGCCCACACAGAGCAGGGGGATGGACAGCAAAGCAGAACCAGGAGAGAGAAGAAAACGAGAGCCTCACAGAGGGAATTTGGGGTGTAAAGAGGAATACAAGACAGGAGGGTGAAGCAGATGTGGCAAACTAGAAACTAGAAACAGCTCCTGTGCGCACAGGAGCCCTCAGTAAGAAGCAGTACAGCATGAATAAGAGCTATTTTGGGGCTTACCTCAGGGTGTTGCTCTTCAGTGTTGCACAGCACCTCTACTAAATACAGAGGAAGCCATTTCGCTCTTGACAGGAGGAAGGAGCAGAGACAAAAGAGAGGTGCACCAGAAGAAGATCCTGCATCAGTACTAAGCCACAGCTGAAGACAAAGGCCTTTTATAGGCAAGACAGCCAGGTTAAGAGACTTGAGCAAAACTCTCTGATTATTTGCTTCACCTGTGCTAGGAGAGACTTGCACCTCTTGGTGCTACACAAGAACGAATGCAAGAAAGAGGATGAAGCACCAAGATGATAAAGTGATAGGGGTTGTGCAAGTTCCCACCCAGGTAAAACTCTCTGTTTCAACTCAGTCAGCAGTGGAAATTGTTTGGTCACTACTTTTTCCTAGATGTTGAAGCCTCCCTGAATCTGTATTTGTGGGACCACGTTGACTTGATGCAGGTTGCATCTCAGCCTCTGTTTCTCCATGGGTTGGGACTCAGCATTTCCCATGAACAGCATGCAAACAGATTGCAATCATTTCAGGCAAAATGAAGTACACATGCACAGCCTGGTCTGTGAGAAAGATCCAGCCTCCAATTTTGGCAGTCAGCTTCAGAGGACCCAGAATCTCACCCGCAGTATTTGCTGACCTATCAAGCAATTCATCGAATGAGAACTTCTGCTGCTTTATACCTTTGGCATGGTTTTATACATGATGCTTTAAGAATTTTTTTGTTGTTGTTTCCCTTCCCCATTTTACTTCCTCTTTAAATTCCAAGACAACTGCCTGTGTGCAAGGATAGCAGCTGTTTTATTCCTGGAATTAGCACTCAATTACTGGCCGGCCAAACACTGGTCTTTCTGCAGGAAACTTGGCTTTCCTGATTTGTTGCTGTTTTCCTTAGGCTGAAGTTAATGTCTGCTAGAGCCAGAACAGACATTTAGGGTTTTGTCTATGGAAAGAAAGAGTTCACTCCTTGTCAGCAGCAACGTGGGACCTTTCAGAAACAGAAATATTTTCACTCTTAGGTTTCAGCAAGACATTTTGGCAGCATTATGAACCCAAACCTTTGGCAGAATCACACAGGCAGTGAGACAGAGAGGGACTCCATGGGAATATCAAGACCAAAGGGGATCAGAGCTCAGTGGTGCACTGAGTGTGCAGGAGTCCTTCCCACGCAGCCCTCGCTGTTGGCACAAAGGCACTGCAGGAAAGGGCTCAGGCTGCTCCCCCTGCTTTTCATGCAGAACAGTTCCTCACATCACAATGGCTGCAACCTCCATGAATGTCCTGCAGAAGTCACACAATAAACCCAAAACCCATTCTAGAAGTTGGGGATTTGGATGTTGGACCAACAGCAAATCTATGGAGAGAGCACCATACGTGCACTGCCTCTGTGGGAGCTGACAGCTGGCTGGGAGAAGATTGGAGTCACCAGCTGGGGAAGTGTCTTGGGTAGCCAGAGGGCTGTTCCAGAGGGTTGGAATTGGCAATTGGCACTGTGCTTGCATTGCCACAGGGCTGCTGAAACCAGAACACGTAATGTGACAGAGCTCGTCTTTTGCCTCCAGGAGCCAGGAGGCCCAGTTAAGTCCAAACACACTCAAAATAAGTGCTGAGACCTCAGGATGTTGATCCAGTACAAAGTGAAGCTTCTAAAAACATTAAGTTTTCCCATCTCTGACTGTATTTATCTCCAGCCTTGCTCGAGTGACCACTCTGAGGAAGGAGGGGCCAGACTTACAGACTACTGAAAGGTGCTGTAAAACTCACAGCCTCTAACAAAAAGCCATTTTCTGAGGGAAAGGTGCATTGGTTAAAAAAGCAAAGTGTCTTTTTGCTTTCTGTTTGGGAATCCATCCCACCTTATGATCTGTATAACAACCCTCCCTAGAAAGGCAGGGATGTCCTCTGGTCAAGGCAAACTCCTTTCCTCCCCTTGTCCTCTGCTCAGCTGCCTTTTTCTTTCTACCATGTCCACATGGAGACTTTAACTGGTCCTGGAGCCTGCACTCCTCAGGTCTCACCCCATTAAGGGCCCAGCTGCCCTGCAAACACTTCTAGGGCCCCAGGAGCTGGAGAACGGCAGGTCACAGGTGAAAATGAGGAGAGGAAAAAGAAAAAGAGCAAGGGTAGAGCCTCGACATCTGCTCCTGCCCCACCCTGGAGCCGCCAAAGGCTTTTCCAAGCAAGGACAGAAGGCTGGGACAGCCAAGCACAAGCGATTGCAAATCAGATGTTCAGATAAAAATGGTGACAGGTTTTGTTTTGGCATTGAGTTTTTCCAAAACCAAAAAACCCCACTGGATAAACACGGCTTTGATCATGGATCTTTGCATTAATGTTCTGCTCAGTTTTGGTATGACCTGGGTTCTCTTTTCCTTCCATGTCTGAACCTTCAGCTTACTTTACTTTCTAAAGATTTTCTCAAAAAAAGAAAGGACTGGAAGTGCTTATTTTTCATTTAAAAGGAAGCTGAGGCTCCCTAACAATGAGATGACTCCAGCAGCTGGGCTTTTGAGGACACTCTGGAAATTACCAGACTCCTGATAAAATCATAGGAGCTGGCAAGGCCGTATTTCCCCTGCACAATTACAATTCCTTTGCCTGTGGGTATTGCTGTGTTGAAATGCCTCTAAAGCTGCTGCTATGTCATTGAATTTGCATGCACTTCTTTTCGGTTCTTTCCTTCTCCAGCCCCTGCCAGAGAGCAGACATTCCTGAAAATCAGCTAACCACACTCCCATAACTTTACAGCCTGAAGACCTTGAAGCAAATGAGCCTTGAAAAGTAATTGTGGAATTACAGGCACCAAATGATGCTGAATTATGCAGCGCTTAGTGGATGCTGCTTAGTGGCTGGATTTGGAGGAAAACACTGGATAACAGGAGAAAAAAGTCACTTTTCCAATTGATAGAGCAGTGCTAATAAAACTCTCACTGTTTTGATCTCTATTAGCCAAAGGATATGGGATTAAAACAGTGAAACAGATAAACCTGCACTGGGAAAGGTCGGATTTAGGCATTCTCCTGACACATCTGCATTGCTGTAAGAGCTGCTGAGAGCAATCACACACCAAATCAAAGCACTTCAGCTAACAAGCGTCAGCCAGGATGTACCAGGTCTTGGAGGCAGGTGTGAGCCAAATTTCCATTCTGGTGGCTCAGATGCTGTGTGATGCATGGACCTTAACCAAGATGCATCTTCCTAGCAGGATAAATTAAATCCTATTGGCCGTGTGAGATAATTTTCTCTATTTAGAAAACATCTCAATAGCATCATCACTGACCAAGCCAAGAGGAAAGCAGCAGCAACAGAAATAAGGAAAGAAGAATGATGGATACGTGTGCAGTGATGCCTGGTGATGTATGTTCATTGCAGGGTGGTTGGATGGATGACCTTCAAAGGTCTTTTCTGACCCAATCCATTCTATGATTATATGTTCACTAATCACTGACCATCTCTATGTCTCCACATGCAGGGTGTTCCTGCACATCCTCTGAATGGCCTTCATTGTTAGTAGTGTTATCATGATTAAAATTATTATCATTATTTCTATTCTTCACAGGTAGAGCTGAAATATTAGCATTAATTAAGAAATTAATGTAGAAAGTCAGCAGCTTGCTCAGCATCGCACAGGAATTGGGTGAGGACAGAGGGTTGGGAAGCAGGCATTCCCCTGAGCAGGCTGTCAGGCTGTAGTGGCTGCCTGCCAACGGCATTGGCATTGCATGGGACCCATGAAACACAAGGCTGCTGTAATGTTTGGAGGTCCTCTTCCCCAAAACTGTGATGTTTTCCAAGGACAAGAACAAGGAAGGGAATGGAGGAAAGCCTGGGTGCTGGTGATCAGTGAGAGTGATGAACGAGGCAGTGGGAAGAGCAGAAACTTTGAGGGTTTGACAAAGAAATCCCCAAAAGCAGCAGTACCTGAAGGGCCTGGCACTCCCAGCAGGTGAGAATGGGCAGCACTTGGCTCAGGTGTGCCAGCAAGAGGAGCCCTGCTGCGGCACCACGAGAGCCAAGAGCCCTGCCACTCGCAGAGCAGCGTGCCAGGTCTCCCAGTGCCCGCCTACCACACTGTCCCACGTCCATCGACCCCCCTTCCTGAGCTTCCCACACAGGCTGGCTGGACGGGAAAGCACTGAGTGCCGCAGCTCGGGATGAAGCAAGAGCTCGGGGGAGGATGGGGAGGAGGCAGGGATAAGTAGGTGACAGTCTAATTAAGGACCGCGTGACAACGCCTGGCTCCAGCAGCCGGGCTGCAGGCATTTCCTGCGGGATGCTGCCAGCTCTGCCACCTCTAAGCTTGCCTTCACACAGCTTTGTAGTCACTGGCCACAGCCCCACCGGGCTGATGGAGAAGTGTTCCCAACCATTGTCCTGCCTGTGTGCCCCTGGAGGGGTAGCTTTAGGTTACCTTTTGGCTAGCCCCTGCTGTTGGGTGTTTAAGCACAGGTGTCTGCTGCTGTTGACACTGAGAGATAAGTGGAGACATTTTTTCCATCGGAAAGAATCTCAAGAATTTCCCTGTTCTCTTTTTATTCTTTTTTTTTTTCCTTCTGCATCGTGGTAAAGAGCCTGTTACAGGGGACGGGGTGGGGGCGGCTGGCATGAGGCAGAAGTGAGGTGGCATTTATTTAAAAATTAGATCCCTCTCCATTCTGTTCTCACAAGCATAGCCACTCTGGCCCCAAGCTTAAAGTTCCTGTTTAAATGAAATATTCCTCCCTTTCTGCACCCTCACCTGCCTCTGATAGCTGGTCCTTAATGCTCTAGTCCCTGACTTGCAGGCTGGTTCCCCAAAACAGCAGCCAGCAGCCACCTCAGGGGATTAATTATCCCTCCAGAAGCGGGAAGAGCTGTGGCTCCTTCGGTGTAGTCTGTGATGCTGAGGCTGAATTTGCACCTTCGCATCCGGGCTCTCAGTTCAGCCCTCTCCGTAACCCCTTCAAAGAGAGAGGTAAAACACTCAGAGCTTCATTTAGCACTTGGGAGAAAGGTGTCTGGATGTCAAATACAGGAACGATGCCTTTCCAAATGGGAAAAAAAAAGGGACACGAGCTGGGAGAGGGCCCCCTCCCCCTGCCCATCCCGTGACACTGACCTGCCACCGTAAAACACCCCAGGCTGCCATTACCAGAAAGCTCCTATTATATTTTTTTCATGCTTTGCTGTGTCTCTGCTCTCTTTCAGGTCATTTCTCCTGCCACTCAAGCTGGCTAGAATTTTTCCCCAAAAGGAACCAGACCTGCCTTACTCTGGCACATCCTGGGGAGCAGGAGGAAGACCCAGTGACCCCACAGGAGTGCTCACACACCCTCCCAGCGCTGCCACCGCGGGGAAAACCTGGTCTCACAGGGAGCTGAGCATCCACAGCCACATGTGTGCAAACACCAGGGGCTGAGGTGCTCCAACATGCCCAGCACATGCAGTTGCTGCCCAGCAAAGCTGCCCAGGCCCTTTTGCCCTTCCAGGACTCTGCTGGAAAGCAGACAGGCACCTCCAGCCCTCCTGCTGGTGCATCGTGCCACAGGGCATCTCTCCCTCTCGGGCCAATGGTGACACTGATAAGCAGGCACCAACCCCCCAGCATAGGATGGAAAATATAATAAATGTGCTAAAAAAACCCTGGTGCAGTGGGAAGTCAGGGCCAGGGGGACTAAATCAGGCAGCCTGGGACATCAGCTTACCTAACACGTTCAGAAAGCCTTGGCCATCACACAATTGCCTGTATCTTCAGCTTCCTGCAGCAATTAGCTGCCTCTGCTCATCAGCTGCTCCCTGTCCCAGGAATGGGGAGGCACGGGGAATTTCCTGGGAATCTGGGCTGGCACAAAGCCAACAGGAGTTATTGTCATGGTTAAATTATTAAAAAAAAACCTCATTGCAGTGCAATGGTGGCCTCTCTCTCGTCTGCTCCTTGGCGGGGGAAATGTTGTTGGCAGTGAAACTGGGTGGGTTGAGTTCCTCGATGCAGAGGGTGCCAGCTCTTCTGGAGAGGATACAAACCTGGGGTCCAAAACTCATAAATTGCCTTTTACTTTCCCCCTCACCTCCAGTCTGCTGTGTGGGGCTGCACATCCTCAACCTCAGGGAGCCGGTGCGCTTCCCCACCCATCCCTCCCATCTCAGGGGAGGGGAAGAATGGGGGATAAGAAGGAAAAGGCAAACAAGACTTGTTTTGAACAAAAGGATGAAGAGTCCAAACCACAGATGAAACACTACCACTTCAAAGGGGTAAAAAAATAGATAACAACATTAGTCACCACCAGTTAACGACCTGCAGCCTCCACAGCCTGCGGGGGGGCTATGAGGAGCCTTCCATCCTCCTCATCCTCCTCCTCCTTCCCATCCTCCTGCCCCTGCTCCTGCCTGTTTATCATATGGTTTATGACAAAACAACTCATTAAAGGAATTACACAACTGAGCTAACCCTTTCGACGCTGGATTTTTCCGAAGCCTTACGCTTATCAGGTGATTGTGCTGGAGACACCAGCTACCTGTCACAAGCCCTGGGGTGGGGTTGGTTTTTTTAATGAGGCCTCAGCTCTTTAATTGCTTGCCTGCTTAGTTGGGAAAGCTTGGTCACGTGGGTGTGAAGGTAATCCAGGAAAAGTGCTATCCGTGTTCCCAATTCTGGGGGCTGGCACTGCCTCTGGAGCTGAACTCTGCCCGCAGCCTTGGGACCGGCATCGCAGGAGGTCTCTCAGAGGAAGGACATCTGTACACCTCGCAGGGCAGGCTGGTGTTGGCTCTGCAGCTCATGGTCCGTGTGCCCCGTAGGGAACTCATCTCTGAACAGGGCCCATGTGCTGGCTGCCCTGGGATTACCTGGGAAGCCCATGTGATGGCAGAGGAGGAATGTGTGAGCCTGTGCATGGCTACCCTCTGCCTTCTGAGATGCCTTCGGGAGCCTGAGGCTCCTACCCGGGGCTGGCAGGTTTGGCCCAGGAGCTACCTGAGCAGCGTCCTCTGGCAGATTGCTCCATCCAGACACACCAGGACACGGGACAAACCTCCCCAGGTCCACTGCCCCTCACCGAGGGCTCACCATCAGCAGGGACCAGCCCTGCCCTGCCCTGTGCAATCATCTCAATTTGGACTGTGAAGTTTGGACCAGAGTTGGTTGTTCAATGCCCCTTAGGCTGCCAGCAAGGGGCTGGCACACACACACACACACAGAGCAAACCTGTTTTCTGTGTCAGGGTAACTCCCAAGTGACCCAGCACCGTGGCAGGTTTTGAGCCGGGCACAGGGTGAAGGGCACGTTGCATGTGAGTGTGTGCCTGCACAAAGCAGCTAGCTGGGTAAAAACCCAGCTCCCACGTTTGCTAGAAAATCCTTACCTGCTATTTCAGTTTGCTGGTTTCAGACTTTTCTCCAATTTTGTGCAAAACAAATAAAATCACCTACAAAAGAAACCCCACCCCTCTAGCTGCAGCCCACTGGGTCATCTCACCCAGCCTCAAATCTTCTGGTAAACAACGTGCATCACGACAGACGCCAGGCTGCTCCGAGCCTCTGCACACATTTGTAATATGTAACACAGCGTATGAAAACTATATCTCTGTATAATTAGGAGTGCTCAGAGCGGTGACTCAGACATTCCAGTGCACTTTCTTCTTGTCGTTAGTGTGCGAAATCTAACTTTACTCATTTTTTCCAATGACTTTGGACTTTAAAAACAGTAATTAGCAAAGGCAGCTTGTTATCAGCTCCTGTCGGTTACTCGTCCTCCTGCCAGTCCTCCACTGTGTTTTGGTAACAGGCAAAGCTTTGGCAGTCATTTCCAAAGACTTGCTTTTGTCCAGAGGATCAGGGCAGCCAAGTGAAGAAAATAGGTGCTAAACCTGAAGCCCTTCCACACATCTTTGTGTTAAGCATCTGATCACTGAAGTCGCTCTAGAGCGAGCCTTTATGTAACACGGTAAATAGCAGATAAGACATGAAATAAAACTTTAGAGGCATCATTTTCTCACTTCTCCTTCTAGTTACTGCTAGGCAGGCATCGACGGATGGAAAGTGAAAATACTGTCCTCTCTTGTGCTTCTCCTACCCTGTTTTTTACGGTGCCTTTCATCTGTGCTGCTCACAGCTGGCTTTGCTACCCCGACATTGTCACACAGTGCTGCGTCTGCACGGATGGCAGGCTGCTGCTTTCCTCTGCTGACGGCTGCTCTGCCTTTCTACAACATGTTTCCAAGGCTGCTACGGAGCCTGTGCTTTGTGAGGGGCGGGGGAAGCTGCTGTTCTCTCTAGCATGCTGCTGGTCCCTGTATTTTCTCTCCTGGTGGGACAGACTGGTTGTGAGACCCCAGCAGAGGAAGTTGAAAGACCAGGATCCCCCTGAAATCTGTGGGGAGACTCTTGCCTAGCCAGCCTCCCCAAGTAAGCATGCGGGAACAGGAAAATGCTCAAGAGAAATACTTAAGTCCACGACATTTTAATATGAAAAATTAGAGTGGAAATAACAACATTTTCCGAGACACTGAGGTGATTCCTGGTGAGTAGATTGTGCTTGTCTGCCATTTGTTACGGTGAATCTCTGACACGCACAGAAAGATGGGGTACTGTGCAAGATCCATCTACACCCAGAGGTTTTTGCTGTGGCAGCAAGGGAGCAAACAGGATCAGGCCCTACAGCTGGGCCGCAGACAAAAGACAGGCAGTCTATTTCACCTTCTTGCTCTGTTCTCCCCAGCTCAGGAAGTCATCATGAGTTTGTGAACTAGCTGCATGTGCTTTGTCCCTGCCAGCTCTCCTTCCACCTCCATGGTCTTCATTGCAGTCTTGCCGTGTGTTCCTCATTCTTCCCATTCGCCATTGGGGTTTTTTTCAGCCTGTTGTGTCACTTCATGTGACGGATGTCCCGTTGGTTTGGGGTTATTTATTAAGAAATGTGAATTTCCCAGCAAATTCTGTCCACTGGGTGCACACAGAATGGCTGGCCATGGATGCATAAATCTTTTTACACTATAGAAGTGGGGGTATTGGCATGTGAAGGGGCAAACCCAACAAGGTGAAAGCACAAAACAAACTAAGGGTGAGGTTCAGCTCATCTGGATTGAGTTGTTTGAAAGCCAGGCACACAAACACAAAAACCACAGAATCGTTTGGGTTGGAGGGGACCTTAAAGATCAACTAGTTCCAGCCCCCTGCCACGGACAAGGACATTTTCCACTAAACCAGGTTGCTCAGAGCTTGATTCAACCTGGCCTTGAACACTTCCAGGGATGGGGCATCCACGACTTCTCTGGGCAACCTGTGCCAGTGCCTCACCACCCTCAGAGTGAAGAATTTCTCCTAATATCTAATCTAAACCTATTCTCTTTCAGTTTGAAGCCATTGCCCCTGTCCTGTCACCTACAGGCCCTTCTAAATAGTTCCTCTCCGTATTTCTTGCAGTAGGCTCCCTTCAGGTACTGGAAGGGTGCAATGAGGTTACCCCAAAGCCTTCTCTTATCCGGGCTGAGCAATCCAAATTCTCTCAGCCTTTCCACACAGGAGAGCTGCTCCACCCCTCTAATCAACTACATGGTTATCTCCATCCTCTTGCTGGCCTGGGGACATTCTTTCCAGATAGGGTGTTAAAATGATTCACCTTCTGGAGATGTTTACTTCCTTCCATGGAACACAGCAGGAGACCTAACAACTGCCTCAGACTAAACACCCAGATTTTAATTATGATGGAGGCATCTTGGCATGACTAGCCCAGTGCCAGGGTGGGAGGTGGCATCAGAGGGTCTGCAGCTTTTGGGGTCATTTTTTCCAGAGTCTGGAGCTTTTGCTGGCTTTCTGGGTGAAACTCAGCCAAATAAACCATCTCTTCTGACAGCAGTGGCTCTGGAGATTTCTTCTGATCAGGTTTCCTCAAAAGCGACTGCTGCTGCATCACACCAGGAACCTCCCCTGTAGACCAGTGTTGGAGGAGACAGGTATGGAAAGTCACTGATGGCAAGTCCCTATAAAGAATGAAATAGTTAAATATTATACTTCATGTATTCTGTGGCCAACCCTGTTTTACAGAGGTCAGGAATAGCTCCAGAGGTTTAGTCGCTCAGATCAAGCGAGGCAGAGACAGGAAGCCCTGGAGAAATCTCTTGGGCTGCTAGTGGGAAAAAGTAGAAAGGATTCTGTATGGAAAGGAGCACATGGACAGGGTGCAGTCTGTGAAACATGCTGCAGCAAACAGGCAGCTGAGAAAGGCCCTGGAATGGGCCAGGACAGCTCAGGGATCCACCTGGGAGCACCAGTGGGGTGCACAGTAACATGCAGCACCACTCTGGCTTGCCCCACATGAATGCACACAGGCTCTTCCCTCTTCCACACACAGGTAGCCACAGCAGACCCAGCCAGGAATCCACATCTGAGTGCTGCAGATTTGGGCAAATCCCATTTTGGCTCAGCTGAGAGCCCCATGTTTAGAGTCAGGTCATGAGACTGACACTACAAAGTCCCTTTGTCCTTGGGAGCAGGGGATAATAGCCCCAGCACGATCCTCTGATCCTGGCAGGGACTGAAGAGCCCCTGCAAAGGCTCCCCCTGGTCCTACTGCCGGAGCAAGCTGATGCAGGAGACCCTGCTCTAAAGATGCCTCTGTCTTCACCTCTTGTGCAGGTATCCCAAATCCCAGCAGCTGGAAGGTTACTGGATGAAACCCACCAAATCAATGTCAGAAGGTGCCAAATACTCAGCAGGCTGAGCCGAGGGTAAAGCAAGCTGTGAGCACTGGAACAGGGGAGGACAGGGCACTGAGAGGCAAATCCCAGCAGCAGACACACACAGCCCTCCTGGCACGCTGGAAGGGGTTCTCCCACCTGAGGGAACACGGAAAGCAGCTCCACCTCTGCTGCTTGCCCCACCACCCACCTTCAGCCAGTTCACCTGCACCCCGTGGGACCCAGCGCTGTTTTCAGCCGGCCACAAAAGAGGTTTTAAGCAGGGGCAGCGTGGTTGCAGCTCTGGTGGCAGCGGGGGTCAGCCCTCTCCCCCGCAGGCAGCATCCACCGCAGGCTTGGCAGTGCTGGCAACAACTGCAGTGGAAAAGAGTCGTCAAACACGGCTCAGGAAGGCTCGTGCTTGACAAATATTTGTTGAGCTGATTGTAACCTGCCTGGCTCATACCTCTGAGTGCAGAGAACCTGTGGGGAAGAGCTCGAATCCCTGTAACACAGCCAGCCTTTTCCCCTGCCCCGGCGCAGCTGCAGAAAGCTGCCAACCTGAGCCATCTCCTCGCCCCGGCTGGGCTGTTCTCGGCACGGAGAACAACAGGAGCAGGCTGTTACGTGGCAGTGACCGCACTGGGATCGCATTCCCCTTGTGCTGATCCTCACCTTTGCAGTCCAGAGCCAAAGGCATCGGCTGATGTGACCCTGGAGGAGGCGGGAGCTGCCTGGCTGTAGCTGGAAGAGGCTCTGGCTGCTGCTCCATCCCTGCAGCTTGCAGCAGAGCTGCAGGCTGGATGCATGAGGCTCCCAGCATCTATGGCAGGGCACTGTGTGCACGGTGTGTGGCCACGAGCACCCCTGGGCCAGAGGATGCCTGGGAGAGAGGCAGGACACACTCTGGGACAGATGGGGCAGGAAATACCTGGGCTCCTGCACTGGCTGAGGGCAGAATAAAGGAGGAAGCACTGAACTTGAAAGCAGAGCCGCTGTGACATTTTCATGGTTGGCTTCTGACATCCTCTCCCTCTCATACACTTGACTTCCTTGCTTATTTTTATCAGATGAAGCTGATGGTCGCTGCTACGGTAACCCTGTGTGGTTACAGCTCTGGCAGGGAACGAGTGCTCAGTGCATGCTTCCTTTGTGGCTTGTGCAGTCTTCCCACCCCTCAGGGCTCTCAGAACAGTGGGTTTGACTTTTTCATGCCTCAGCTGCCTGTTGTGATGGGTGGAGGTTCACCCCTCCAGGCTCTGCTCACCAGCCACTGCTATCTTCTGTCTCTTCTTGTCCTGTCTTTGCTGTCTGTGGTGGGCAATGTACAGGTCCCTGACCCCAGGCATGGGGCTGGGGGTTTTTGTTTTAATGTGGAAAAAGTACAAGACAGCTCTCATAGAGCTGATAACTTGGTGTGGGAGAAAAAGCTCTTCATTGACAGGAAAAGGTCTGATTTGAAACAACAACAACAACAAAAAAATTACTTCTCTCGCTTTGAGCCCAATCCTTCCCCTTTTAGCCATTATAGGGAAGGTGAGACCAGAGAATAAAGGAATCTCTTCCACAGCTGGTCTGTCTCCAGTCCTGGCACCCAAACTGCCCCAGCCTGCTACCCCAGGCTTTCAGCTTATGCTGGGGCCATCAGCACAGCATGAAACAGCCCAGCCCCACTCATCTTTTCCTCCAGATGAACTTCCACTGAGGAAAAGCTGGGAGCTGCAGAGGTCAATGCATGTCCCAGGTATGTCCTGGCAGCATTTCCAGCCCTTCAGGCATGAAACCATGGAGCCACAAAGGACCTTTGGCAGAGCAGCTCCCCGCTATCACACCTAACAACCCCACTGACAGTGCCCTCCCTTGCTGTGCAGCAGCTCCTGTTCTCTCCAGCCCTGCTCATCATCACATAAACACACAAAATCTTCCCACCATTTCCAGGCATCTTCTGGGTGAAGCAGGTTTCTCTGCACTCAGTTGCTCCCTAGGTGATGGGCATGAAGCCTCTTCCCTCCCCTTCCTAAAAGCAGCACTCACAAGCCTTCATTTGTGTAAGGATGGGTTTGAGCTTAGTTCAGCAGAGCTGCTCTCCAGCTGGGCTTGCACAGCCCTTTCTGGTCACTGGGGCTGTAGAAAGTGACACATTTTTAACCCAAGTGGCTCAAAGCCACTGTGTGCCACTGACACTGCTGGCCTCTGGGAAAGCCTGGGATGGGCCATGGCTCAAGGGATGTCCCCCACGCTGCCCTCCTGCTGCAGAGACATTGACACAGACCTGCTGACTGTGGGGACACCAGGCAGGGCCATCACTACACTCTGCTGTGCTCCTCCCAGAGCCAGACACAGATCTTTGCTGTCCAAACATAAGCAGAAAGGCATCACTTAGACCATGAAACACTCAGAGCTTTTCTCCTCAAGTAAGGATTTAGGGATAGTAATTCCTCTTGTTTATACAGAGACAGGTGGTGCTCAGGATTGCTTTTTGCGAGCATTACAGGCCGTTGCTCCTCGCATCTCTTGGTTTGTTCCAGGTGACTAGACTTGGAGGATTGTGTTTTAGTTTTGATTGTGCTTCAAGGCATCTCAAGGCAGACCAACATCACAAGGATGAAAACTCCATGTTCCTCCTCAGCTGGGAACTTCCCACTGGGATTAAAATTGGAAGGAGACAGCTTACCTGAAAGAAAATTCAGCTTCTCCTGTCGCTTGCAATGATAAAGAGTGGTTACACCAGAGCACAACTTCAACCTGCACTAAAGGGATCTGTAAGTTAGGGGTGGCTGCTCCCCACCTCCAGTGCTGTGAATTATCTTTGCACTCCCACAGAGCAAGAATTTTTCCTGTCTGCACCCAAATGTAGGCAAAGTCAGAGGCCAGCAGTTCATGTGCAGACATTCAAGTGACTGTGAGCTTTGATGAAGGCAAATAGAAGTGGATGCACACAAATGTAGTGGAACACTACAAATGAAGTGTGTGGGAGAGTGAACACAGGCTGAACTAAGCAGGACAGCAGTGCACAGCCTGCTGTGTTACCAGTTTCAACTACAGGGCTGAGGACAAATGCCTCATGTTTAAATGTGAGCCAGGAGAAACATGGCTCTATGTGCAAACAAAGGTCCTTACAACACCCATCATTTTTTTGGGATGACTAAGGCTCGCCCATTCAGCATCAAGACCATTTTCATTTGGCAATCCAAACTCCAGTTTGGCCACAACAGCTGGAGTCAAGGAGCAGGAAAGGGTCTCCTTCCCACCAGCACTGCTCCAGGCTGATACCCCCTGGCTGAGCAAGCCCCACTCAGAGGTCAATACTTCTGGTCTCATCCCAAAACAGGATGATCCATCAGGATTCACTCTTCATTCTGATGTGAGCCTCAAAAACCTGTTGGTGAAGCACACGGAAGGAGCAGACAAGTTCAGTACATTTGCAGTTCCCTAACCAGTGCTGTATTTTAAACAAAAACGTTCTGGGTCAAGAGTAAACATCTTCACTGATTTCAGACCATCTTGGTCATCTTAGAAATCCTGCAGCAGCTTCTATAAGGCAAGCAGCTCCATGACTGAGGAGAGGAAGAAATCAAAGCACCTCTGCTAGAGGCTGACTGAAGAAAAGGAGAGGTCAGCTTCAATATTGCATTTGTTTCTGTGGCATAAAACACCCATGGGGGCTGAGCACGATACAATTCCTCTTTGAACTGTGGGGCTCACACAGAGCATGCCCTCAGTTCAAGCATTAAATGGAAGGGTCATTAGTGTATTTAAACTAGTCTCAAGCAAACATAACACTCCAGCCTCAGCTGAGCGTGTTTGCCTAGGTTAGATTAGAGTGTTAGCTGCCAAATCACAGGAACTTCTATCCATGTACCTTAAAGATACAGGTATTCCAGGGTATTTGCTTCTTATCGCCGCATTTTAGTGGAAAATTAAATCCCATTAAGTACACAATTTGAATAACTGAATCCTGGCACGGTCAGACTCCTACACCCAGAACAGTGCCTTGGTACCAGAGAAGCTCAGACTCAGAAATGCCAATTCCTCCAGCAGCACCACGAACCGCAGCAGAGCCATCAAGACACAGGCACCTACTCAGGAAGAGCTGACCTCTAGCCCCAAAATGGCCAGCACAGACAGCCCTGGGTAGCCCAGCTGAGACCCTACGAGCACCCAGCAAGGCAGGACTTGTCTTCATGAGTGCTGCTCAGGGCAGGGAAGAGCATGCACAGGGAACGTGACTAACAGCTGTGAATAGTTTCCACTCTCCATTAGTGCATGTTCTGTAAGGTTAGGTAAGGGGGTAGATGTAAGATGACAGACACAAAGACAGATTTTTTTCAGGAACAAATAAGCTGGAGCAGAAGTTTGCTGCAGCTTTTCACACAGCAATGAGCAACCACAGGAAGATGGAAGGCAAAGGTGCTGCCCCTCAAAGCTGACTTAGTTTTCCAATGCCATAGGGCATGATCTGAGGCCAGCCACCAGTATGAAACCAGCATGTCCAGGCTCAACTGATAGCCATGACCTGGAAGGTTCACCATCCCAACCCACTTTCATAGTAAAAACAAGGCCAGTATGTTTGGAAAGCATTTTCAAACTTTATTTACAACTGTCACAGTGACAAAAATGTAGTTTGAAAAAAATGCTAGCTTCTCCCTGAGGCTCAAAAAAGAATTACAGAAATATAGAATGTATATCATACAACAGGAGGAGTTTTACTGGAGTGCTTTGTTCTTTAGATACGTTCAACAACAAATAGAAATATACACAATACTTCCAAAAAAAGGATGCAGACAGAAATACGCAAGTCTTTCGGGCAGTCAGCAGGTCTGAAGTCCAAGATTGCCATCTCACTGCTGCCCATATGGTAACATCTTTGATATAGAGCTTTGACTTGGTGGTACAGATGGTAGAGACCAATAGAGAGTAACACTTAGAAATAAGACGACTGGCTGGTATGCAGGTGTACAAGCTCATTCCAGTAAGACAGCAAGACTAGAACAAGTGTTACAGACACAACAGCTGAATCCATCGCTAGAGAAAATGGTATCACCACATCATGGCCATTCAGTGATCAACCATCCACAAAGGTGGGCAGGGAGAGTGTCTGACTGGGTCTGCGTGGCTGGACCAAAGGCCAGCTGCAGCGTAGGAACATTGAATTTCTCCTGCTTTGTGCTAACTCACCTCCAAACTCTGATCTGTCCAAAAATAGTTACACAGAGCTGATAAATTATTGCCATTATGTTGAAACACAAGCAAGACAAGACTAAAACAATTCTGCCAGTATGTTAAAAGCAGTTCCCAAACCCCACCAGCATTTAACTACTCATGAGGTATTAAAAATACGAATACACGCATGTCCAAATAGATTTTAAAAATGGAACCAGTTATAAGCAAAGGGGGGGTGGCATTGGGATTATTATGGAAGTTTGGTTAAGGCCTTGACATTTCTTTTCCTCTTCCATGACCCCAGATTTGGTTTAGGTGGTAACTGCTCTCATCCTATCCCAAGACTGACTGGCTCCCAAGCTGGTCCCCAAAGCTGCAAGATCATCCCTTTCCAGGAAAGCGGCAGACTGGCCTTCTCCTAGAGGCAGGATATGGTGAAGAGAGGACAACCACAGACTTCACAAGCCAGTCTGCACTTCATTAAAACAACCACGAATGTTTTGCCCTTGCAAAGAAGCAGGAATGCATCTTGTCTCAGGACACCCGGGCTAATCCTCTCCCAGTAGACCCCATTCTGCAAACGCCACTGGTGATCCACACTTGATCTGGTGTTTTGTCTTTGGGTGACCCCCCAGGTCTGGCAGCCCTCCCCACCAGTCTGTCCTGCACTGAGGGGGCCCTGCAGTGCAAAGCTGGAGGAGAACTCCCCCACCCCAGCCCTCTCAAGCGCATTGACCAGCAAGTTGAGAGACACAAAACCCTACAACCTCAAGAACACCAAGGCAAGGAGGCCTAAATCTCCACCTGTGGGCTTGGGGCACCGTACAAGACGAGACCACCCACAGCAGCCTCAGCAAATAGGAGAGAAAAATCTGAGGTGTTCAAACCTACGTGAGCTCTTGCTGCAGACAGAAGCACCTTTTTACATCCGATGCACATCACCTCACGCTCACCACCTGCAAGATAAGCTAGGGCATTGCAGGAGAGATGACAAGCAGCAGCCTAACACTATCCTGCAAATACAGCTGCTCAGCATTAAAGAGTCTAAAGGCAAACAGAAGGGGAGAAAGTAACTTTGAGAAAAGTGGCTGGAAAACAGGCTCAACAGCGCGAGCAAGAAACCAGACTACTCCTATGGACACTCACCTTACCCTAGGAGGTGCCGAACCAGGGAGAGCTACAGGCCCCTTGCCACTAGATCATTTAGCCATGCTTTGCTATGGACACCCTTTCACCCCCCAATACACAAAATGGAAGCTGTAAGAAAGGCAAATCTGAGATATTTCGGCTCTGTTGTCATGCTTTTAAGCCAGAGGCAGCTCCCAGCCAAATGCTGCCACCTCCAACTTTCCTCCCCCTCCCCGAGCTCCCCCCTCCAGCAGTCCTCGTGTGGTCACCCTCTGCCATGTGCTTGGAATTTCACTGCTGCCTCCGCCTCGGAAAAATACAGATAATGATCTCAAGAACAGCAAACATTTCTCTGCGTTACTTCCTTCCTTCCTCAGGAGGTCTGGTGACACCGAGGGCTTCAGTTCTCAATACAGAGAATAGAAAAAAACTAAGATCTCGCAGGTGCAAAATTGAACTTGTCTTTTTAAAAAGACTCTCAAAGAAAGTGTGGCTCTTCCTTCAGAAGGGTGCAGTCCCTTGCCTTCCCTCAGATGCCATTTATTGCTCCTTGTTGTCCTTCTTTGCATCTTCACAGTTTTCTTCCTCCTCTTCCTCATCCTCCTCCTGCACAAGGAACTCTTCGGGCGGCCATCTCAGCTCCCCACTCTCCACGTCACCCTCCGTGGGCTCCACCACGATGGAGGGCAGGCGGTCCTTCAGCTTACAGTAACGATCAAAGTCTGAGGGGTCGGGGAAGATCTGAAAGAGCCAAGGAACAGCCTGTGAGAGGGGCTGCATTCACACAGTCTCAGCCAAAACCCAGCTCGAGACATTTAGGTCTCCAGGGCAGACTAGTCTGGACACAGAGTCAACCACCGAGTGATGGGAATACTCTTGAACTTGTAAATAACCTTTTCAAAGTCTCCAAGTAATGGAAATGAGCACTGCCCAAGAGGCTTCCAAAGCACGCACTTGCTTGGATAGTGCTCAGCAAATAGGTATCTGCCCTTTTGGATATTTATCCAAATTCCTCACCCCCCCACCCCTGCTTTTGCATTAATGCTCTTGAGTTTGCACACAGAGCTATCTTGATCAGAGAATCTGAGATCTCATTTCCTGCTGCTGGTCAGGCTGCACATGAGAACAAGCTTGTTCTCCAGGCCCTGCTGCTGGGAGGCAGGAGGCTCATGGCAACCCTGGGCTAGAGCAGCCCAGATCCTTGCAGCAAGGGCCTGTGTCTGGTATGACTCCCGGGCCACAGTGCCAGCCTGAAATAGCTCAGCTGCATTTTAGAGATAATTTTGGCAGTATTGTGCACACTACAGCTACCATCCATCACCAGTGAAACTCAGCAGGACACCCATTTTATGGAAGGGCTGGGGACTGGACTGTGTTTCTTCAGGAAAGGGGTACCTGTGGCATAGCCAGCAGTTATGCACTGTATTTCTCATGCAGTGAATAGAAGGACTCCTTGATCTCCAGCTGCTCAAGGTGCACAGACCATTATCTCACCCATTCCCTCCCATCCATTGTTTGCCAGATGGGTGCACAAGCTTGTGCAGTGCAGCAGCACCAGGGCCCCTACTCACTGGTAGTGCCAGGGATGCACGCTTTGATCCTACTAGAAACTGAGGCAAAGCGTGAGTACAGGAAAAAAAAACCTGCTGGTGCAATGTTAGCAGCAGCTCTGCATGATTAGATTGCAATGTGAACAGAAAAGGCTGTGTTACCTGTGGGTAACTTGCTAGGGGAACAGCTTCAAACCCCAGCTCATTCAGAAGGAAACTGCTGGGTGATAAAATCCACTTGCTACATCAGATCTCCTGGTTAGTAGCCTGAAGATTAAACAACCACCACCTGCTATTTCAAACAATTTATCAGAGTGCCCATTTCACACCAGAGTTGCATTTAAACACCCCAAAGAAGAAAATGACAAAGTGCATTTTCCCCTTGAGGTTGCAGGCCAGGTGAGAAGTCATGTGGCTGTACTTTTCTTTGAACAGCAGTCAAGTGAGTGGCAAGAGCATCCTTGCAGGGAGCCGCAGTGTCAGCCTCAGGCTGAGAGCAAGATGCGATCTGCTTTGATCTTTGTGGTTCCAGTTACAAAAGCAGACTCCCCATCCAGGAGCCCTCAGCATTAACCATGAAGTCTCATTCTCCTTGTGCCAATCATGTGGGTACCCATCACCTTGGGAAGCTCTGGCCACAGAAAGCAAAATAACATCCTATCAACTCCTTCTTCAGCCTAGCAACTATTACCTACAGCATCACCTTGGCAGTATTCAGTCTTCTACTGTCCAGCCTCATTTCTCCCTCACATCCAAAGCTTTGTAGCAAGCAACCAGATTGAGAAAGCCATCAGGCTTTGCTACCTAATGCAAAGTCAGGCAAGGTAACAGAGGGTAATGCACAAATCAGGGGCTGTTTGCATGTGATCATCTGGTCCTGGGGACAGTGGTGCAGGAGTCCAGCTCCCACCACCCACGTTGTTCAGGTACACAAGAGCAGCTGAGGTCCTTTGAACACAGCCACATCAACCTGGGCACTGCAGTGTGAGCTGCTTGCCATTAGTCACTCCGGGCACCAGTGAGACAGCAACTGTTTCTTGGAGCTTTGTGGCTTCTGCTTGGCCAAACAAAAGCAGTTTCAGGCACACAGTGCATTACTGAAAGTACAGTCAGTGGTTCTTAAGCATCAAGTTATCTAAACCTAGGATAGGGAAAAGAAACACCCTTGACATTACATGGTTTAGAAGGTTGCAATGGAAAAAAAAGTGTGGTTCAAGAGGTTACATAAGCTGATAATGTCATGAAAATAGCCTTCTATGTAAGAAAAATAGCAGTATAATAATTAAACTAACCTTTGGCTGCTATTATTTTAAGCACATTAGGTCAAATTGGAGCAATTTCTTTGAAAATAGCCTGCCAGATTTTTTTCCAGAAACTAAGTAGTAGTCATTTCCTTACCAACAAATATCTGCAAAATGTGGTGTACAGCTTTTTTAATAAAAAAAAAAACCTAGCACAATCTTATCTCAAACAGCTGCAGGACAGGCCGAACCCAAGAAGGTCAGGATTTTTTCCACTAAGTCATGCTTTTTAATCGTTGAGGCAGCATGAAGGGAGATGTTGCAACTGCACTTTGAAGGGGTGTGGACATTCAATGGAAAAAATACAGAAAGGCAGATTTCCTCCAATGTGATGGGCAGGGTGACAGCAGGCCAAGCACAGGGGCTGAAGGAAAAAGGTTTAAGTCTAACTGTACATCTGAGGAAGGCAAGTGAAAAGGTTACCCCCACCAGCCTCCCTACTCCTCTTCACAGAAAAAGATAAGCAAGCACCAGCTTTCTCTGTCCTGCACCAGTAGTACCATGCCACATGTTGCTTCCATAAGCCTCATCTGGTCCCAGTCCAGATTTAGACAATGGGGAGAAAAAAAACCTCCCTAACTTGCAGCAAGCTCCACACTGGGAATGCAGCAGCTTGGCTCTCACCTGGGAGCTCTGCACCCTCTGGCACAGCATCCAGGACAGTAACACCTGTCTCCAAGCCTTTCTGCTCACATCACTCTGCTCAGGAACGTGGGAGGAAGGCTCTGCACTTCCCACTCCACAAAAAAGGCAACACACATGGGTTAGGCTTCTCTGTCTCCTCCATGACACGGAGCCACCTTACACACAGCTGAGGCAGATGCCTTCCCCTGGCTGACCTGGTCACTTGATGGGGGACATGTGACAACCAACTGGTTGTGATGGCTGCATAAAAGCAATTTTACCAGCATTTCAAATGTATCTTCCGCCCCTTCACTTGAAGGATGCAGCACAAGGGGCTGCAACTACTTCCACAGAACCTCCCCCTGTAGCTGAGCCCCAAATCCTGGCCATGGAGAGACACATCCCACACCTCTAAATCCACAGAGGACATGTATGTTCCTTCTTACACTATTCAACACAGCTTCTTGGTAACAGCAAGGCTGGTTTTTACAGGTCCCTCTCGATTTATGTTTGGGAACTGCTCTCTTCAGCTCACTTCTCATGAACTTACCCAGATCACATACAAATCAACCGAACTCTTGCCTTGCAGCTGGAAAGGGCAGGGAAAAGCAGAACTTGAAACAATAGCTAGAAATGATTTTAGGGAGATCATGTTTGCCTCTGTTTCAGATGATCTAGCTCTACTATCCTTGGATGAAGTCCTGGCAACAAGAACAGGAAGTTTTCATTGCCCTGGGGAGGCTCATACCCCCTCTTAGCATTCACTGGGATGGAGAAACACCAAAAGCAGGAGAGATGTCAAACAATTAAGAAGATTAGCTCAGCACTACCATAATCCAAGTGACACTTGTAAATTCAAAACAACTTCCACATGTGTACTCCATACCAACACCCATAGTTAAAATGCCTGTCTCCCCTCCCATAGGGCTGAAAACTATTTAAATTGTATTACAGAGAGACTAAAGCAATGACATCGTTCCAAATTAAGTTACTGGTTTTGGGGGAAAGCTTTGCTTCATTGTGGTATCACTATATAAGACTGCAAAGTTCATACTGAGAGACATCCCACTTCAGGTACAGGATACGCCCCTGATGGACACATCACTCATCCTCCTTGCACTGACTTTTGTGCCTCTTCAGCAGTATCAAGTCAATATTCCAAATCCCAAATCAGCACTGAAGTTCTGAAAATAAAGCTTTAGTGCCATTGAGAAGCATGGCAAGCTCATTTCAGGAAATATTTCAGTCATCTCTCAGTGTCCTCTTTGGAGGACTTCTCCAGCTACAATGCATACATTTACTCACACAGCAGTCATAACTCGAGAACGAGCTCCCAAGTATGTACACAGGAGCTGTGACTCAGGTTGATGAGCCACAACAATTTCCCATCCACAGAAATACTGCCCTGTCTCAGGGCATGATGTCAGGGAAACTTTCTACATCTAACCATTTTCCCTCAGAGTAACAAGGCATCAAAGAAGGGAGGAAAAAACATGCACTGAGGTGTTCTGATGAACTGCTGTCCTCAGTTTGGATTTCAGTGGAACACTTGTGCACAGCATAGCTGCAAACATGATTGCTTTTGGATCTGTTTATCCCATATCCTGCTTCTGTCTTCATTTAGGTCCCAGACCCTGCAATACACATTGACTCTGCCTACTAATCTTGTCTAGCAGCCATGCTTGCTATTACCACCCTTTCACAGCTTGGTCTCAAAACCTTCCACAGCAGCAAGCGGCAGCTCTGCTGAAGGACTTCCCCTGCACAAATGAAGGCTGCACAGAAATGAACCACCTCACAACAAAACAATTACAGAGGAAGTTCAATTTCCATTAAGCCAACAGCCCCTGGGCCAGCAACCTACTGGTGGTCCAGTTTAACTGGAGGGATCCAGCAGACTCAGCTTAAGTCCCTTTAGCTCCCTGGGAAAGCCAGTGTTTCCCTAGGGCTGGTGAAGAGGTGTTTCACTCACCAGAAATGACTTCCCCAACACCAAGCTTTTGGCACAGCCCCTGGTTAGAGCCTTAAGCCTATTTACCCAGATTCAGCCACTCTGACGTGATTCCCAGCGAGCTGTGGCTGTGATTAACCTAGACAGATCCCAGCATGATGCGATCATGACCTAAAGAGCTCAAGCTCCCCATGACAACCAAACCTCAGCTGATGGCTTGAGGCAAGCTCAGCCTCTGCAGGCCAGTCTCCTACATGGGAACCTAAAGGACCAGCAAGTCACCAGCCAGCCTGCAGCAAAGCAGCACACTCAACTCAGGACACTGCCTTTGCTCAGAACACACACTTTGGGCATTAAAGCAATTTCAGTTGTGCTCAGAGGCCGCTCCACTTCCAAGAAGCAAGGTAGGATTCTGGTCAAGGCACTGTTTTGACAACAGCTCCACGAAGTGATTAATTCAGCCTCGGTTTCAGTGGCATTGTTCGTGCTGCTGGGAGACAGCACAGAGGACAAGCTGGCAGAGTGCTGATGAGGCTCTTCAAAGAACGGGTATTTCTAGGGCTGGGAAACAGCAAACAGTGCATTAGCTCTGGCTGGCAGCAGAAACAGCCCAGCTCGCTGGACATTGCCAGGCAGGAAGTGCATGAAGCCCTTCATAGCCACATCTGTTCATAGCAGGGGCAACTTGAGCCATCAGCTGCATTTCAATGAGTTTTTTGTTTAGTAAGTCCCATGGGAATTATGGGACATCTATTAAAGATCCAGAAATAGCGTCTCACTGCAGGCACAAGACCCAGCATGACATCATCTCTTCAGTCACATCTTCTGTTTTGTCTATGCTGCCCTGTTCTGAGACTCATGCCCCAAATTCACCACTCACTTCTCTTCAGGCCCTTGAAATCTGTTGGCTGAACCATCTTCAGGGGGGCTCAGACAACAGCCTGCTGTCACAAATACAGTAATGAAAGCTGTCTTATAGAGGAAGATTTTAAAGCTAGCACACTAGCTTACAAGCATTTTTTATATTAACTGGAAAAAAGGCATTCCTATGCTGAGAAAGCATATTTTGCTTAAGCCTACGGAGGCAACTCAGTTAATACTGGTATTACTTCTGCAGTTTCAGTTTTCACACTATTGAGCAGTGATGACCAGCCCAGCAAAGGGCACAGTGCTTCACCAGGAAGGGGAGTGCAGAGCTTCAGCTGATGTTCAGGTCAGACACACACCCCAAGGGGTGGAAGGTGTAGAAGAAAAAAGTCAACAAGAAGTTCCCTTCATAACCACTGAGAGAGAGGAGCCAAGAAGTTCAGTGAACTCCACAAGACAGAGGAATCAGATTGCTGAAGTTCATGCTCAGGGTATGAGCTTGCTTCCTCAGTTTACTTCCAAGTAAAGCAAAAAAGACTTTGAAACAGTACTCTTGGTAGGACAAGTCTGTCTGCAGCAGGTACTGATGTGCTCTAGAATTCCAGCAGTGCTGCTGGGCTGTACTACCTCCTCCGGTCCAGGCAGTTTCATGCCTGCCTCGGGTGGCAGAAGCAGCCCCCAGTCTCACAGGCAGCATCCTACAGACCAAATCCCAGGCAGTCCCTGCTCTACACAGCTTGAAGGTGGTAACCCCAGTTTGAGGTCATGTCTGTAGTAAAATAAATTCTAGTTCTACTAAAGGAGCGAGAGAAATTTTTGAAGCTAAAAGTTAGGTTCTGGCTCTATTTTTAATTTTTTGCCTCTCATAGCCAGCCAAGGGCTGTTACACTGCGAGTGCCTGATTCTGCAGATGAGTGGAAGAAGATGCTGCAGCTTAGAACAACAAGCCTCAGTGTAGGAGCAGTCATGCTCCATTAGCCCTGTCTGGTTTTAAGTTATTGCACTACAGCTCTCAGACAAGCATACAATTTTCCATGTAGCAAACTCTTTCCATCAGCAAGATGAGGCACAAAGTGCCAAAGTCTGAGGTAGAACAAAAAGTCCACGGTGCCACTTGCATCAGATTTGCCCTTGCTGGTCTCAGTTGAGTTTTCAGCCCTTTAAAGATGGTTTCAACTTACCTTGACTTAAACTGTGACACTCTCAGCCTAGCAGCCAGAAAAGGAAGACTGGATCCTGCTCCCCAATCCTCTTTACACTAACCTGATTTAGAGGTAGACCTCATACACAGCCCACACACTGCCAGTGCCATAAAGGTCTTCCATTTCAACTCCTCTACTCTTGCTGCCATCAGTTTGCTTCACATCAAGGTGAAGTTCCTTGCAGGCATTCAAAAAAAGTCATCTATGACTAGACCACTAAAGAGAATAGATCTAGGATACAAAAGCCGTGCACAGATATGAGTCGTCAGCATTTATGACTCATGTTCAGGTGATCCACTCCAAACCAAACAGTCCTGTTCCCCAGCTGGCCCAAGCAGACTTACCAAGGTCATCAGCACTTGGGGAAGAACCTCACTGAAGGGATCATTAGAACAAGCAGGGCACCTAGATTCTGCCTCTCTCTGGGAAGCTGGATTGGTAAATAGAGGCCTTTGACCTGACTGGGTTAAGCCTCTTCATAAGGTGACCCATAAAGACATCCCATGCAGGTTACTTTGATTGCTTCAGATTTAACAACTGTCATTCCTGTACACTCAGTCTGTAAGAGAGGAAAGAGAGGCCATATACTCCCCACTAACTCAAGTACTGAAGCATAGCACAGCTATAAACCACACCACATGCTTTATCCAGAGCCAGAATCCTGACTAAAAGAAGGAATGCATCCTTTTCCTCCACATAGCTTTGGCTTCTGCTGGAGGCCTCAGCCGTGGCCCAAAGTTCAGACGATTTCATGCTCCAGTGCACTGCTGCTGCCTTGTAGTTCCCTTTTCAGACATAAATATGCAAACATACAGCACCCCATGTGAATGCACACTTAGAGCAAGTGCCTCTGTGCAGGTTGTGTAACATCTGCAAAGGACAAAGCCTGCATCTGGATGTGCTGGTAAGAGTCACCCGATGCACAGAGTAGATGCAAGTCATCTGCCAGCATTCAGCATCTGTGTCATATCTCATCAACAAGTCTCCTGGAAGTGCAGAAAACCACGGAGCTAGGAAGCTAAGGTGCCTAACTTGTGCTTTGATTAACTACAGGCTAGGAAATGAAAGGAATGTTGAGACTAAAGGATTAAGGCTTGATCTAACTGAAGACCACTTCTTCACCCCAGCCATTGATCTAGAGATTAACAGGTAACTAGGTTGTTCAGAACTCTAGAAATGAATGCAACTCGTGCCTCCAGGTACTGATATCTCCAGTGACATTTCAAGGCTCATTTAGGCTGTGCCTGGCCTCACTGTATTTCACAGAGGACTCTTAACCCTCTCAAATGGGCATGTCAGTCAGGAAGACCAAGATCTAGATGCCATACAAAGAGTATGCTCCTGCTCTTAGCAGATCAAGTGTATGCTATATCACAAAGATCTCAAGAGCCCTCTCAGCCCAGTGAGCGGCATGAATCCTTCTTCAACCCATCTCCCACTGAGCCCTGGGAATGCTGAATGAGTGGGGGCTCGGTCACTTCAAAACAACCAAATCCTCTGCCAACCCACATTGATAGCAAGTGGTATTTCAGACAACCATCTCCTGCCAAGACAACATTCCAGTCTGTTGACTAGTTCTCACTACTGCAAGACCTGCTATTGGGTTAGGTTATGGAAAGGTACCTTAGACCAAGCTTACAGTCTAGCCCGGGCAATTCCACATGGGATTAATGCCTCGACTGCCAGCAAAGCACCTACCTGATACGACAGCCCGTCCTTGCGGGGGCTTAGTCCGATCTCATCCATGGCTGGGGTGCTCATCATCACTTCAGTCATTTCAGCGGATCTCAGATAATCAGAGCTAGAGACAAAAGACAGCATTCCAGCGATCTGAGGGGCTCCGGCAGGACTGAGCACGATTCAAGCGGTGAAGCGAGCAGCAGCGGCTGTTGGCAGTCTATTTCTGGTCCCTTCCTTCCTGCCCCCCCTTGGAAGGCAGCGGAAAAAGCTAGTACCTCGTAAGCCGGAGCCACATCCAATGCCCTGGGAGCACCTCCCCGACTCTCCCCCCAAGAGCCCAGCTCAAGCACGCCCGGGGAAGCTCCGGCAGCAGCGCTTCGCTTTTAACTCCGCTTCCTCCAGCTCTGCCCCGCGGGGAGGGGGGGGAAGTAAAAAAACCAGAGTAAATAAAGTGCAAGTGCAGGGGTTTTGGTTTTTCTTTCCTTATATATATATACATATATTTTTTTTTTTTTAATTTCTCCAGCCGGTGTGCTTTAGATCCCGCTGACTTATTTTACAACCTCGGGGACTTCCACGCCAGCGGAGCGCGCGGCGCCAATTCCAGCTCGGCTTTTGCAGACTTAATGGCATTTCCAGCTCGAGAAAGTGAAGCGAACTCCCTCCCACAGCTCGCAGTTCCTGCGCTGCCGCTCATCCATCCCGCTATCGCCCGGCTCGCACCGCCCGCCGTGAGAACCACCGCCGGCAGCCTCTGTCCCTCAGCAGCTCCCCGGGGCCCCTCGCCGTCCCGCCGCCTCGCCTCCTCCCGGGGCCGGGGGGCGGCTCAAGGGACTCGGCCTCAAGCGCCCCGCGGCCCCGGCAGCACCCCGCGACGGCAGAGCCGCCATCCCCGCGCCCGCCCCCCGCGGGAAGCGCCCACTCACCAGGGCAGGGGACACAGCACAGACATGAAGTCCCGGCGGAGGCTGCCCCGGGCAGGGGGTGGCGGGAGGGGCACCCAGGCGCTGCGGGACAGGGCGGGACGATGCGCGGCGCTGCTCGGGACCGACCAAGCTCCCTCAGGCCTCGGCCGCCGCCTCCCGTCTGAGTCCCGCGCCCGCCGCCGCGCCGCCTTAAATGGCCCCGGGGGCGTGGCCCGGGCCCGGCCCCGCCCACCCGCCGAACGTCAACTTTTTCATGAATGGCCTGGGCTCGCGCCGCCTGCGGGGGGAGGTGGGGGTGTTCGTCCGTCCGTCCCCGCGTCCCCATGTCCCCATGTCCCCATGTCCCCGCGAGCGAGTGGCGCTGGCGACCCCGGCCCGGGCCCTCCCGGTGCAGAGAGCGTGTTCCCGCCGTTTCACCCCGGGCCGAGGTGGGATGCGGCCCCCCGGGCTCCGCTGCCGGGCGCAGACGTATCCCCGAGCATCACTGGGGCTGGGGCTGGGTCTCACGAAGCGGGTCTCAGCCCCCTCTCTCCCCCCTCCCCGGTGGTGACGGCGGGGTGTGGCCAGGGACACGGCCAGGGACGGCACGTGCCGGAGAAGCGGCAGTGGCCGCCCAGCCCAGCTCCTGCCAGCACCTTCCGTGCCCCGCACCTCTGGCTGGGGGAAAAGCTGAGTGAGCAGCTTCACGGGGCCGAGCTATATTTAGTAAAACAATGTGAATCAATGATGGCAAGGCGCAGGAGGAGAGAGAGGCAAATCCTTTCGCTGCCCGGGCAGTGTGAGCATCCTAGGCAGCTGTAGGTGAAGCACATCTCCTGCATTCCCCTCCCAACACGAAACTTCTGGAAGGCAAAGTGCATCTTTGGGCGAAAGGCTTTGGTCGATCTGCTCGTGTTCGTGGAGCCTGAGGAATGGGCTGTGTCCGAAGGCACGTGCCTGCAGGGCAGGGCTCTTGGCCACAGGATGGGGCAGGCTCTCCAAGGATGCTGAGAGATGCTCAGGGCTTTTGGGGACCATTCCCCCTGTCTGTTTGCTTTCCCAGGGTATTTTACTGTTAGTGCCAGGACTGTTTGGATTCCACCTGTTGCTCCATGCTGCTGCTCAGACTTTGCCAACACGGTGGATAACCAAGCGCACAGTTACAAAAGCTTCTTGTGTTTCCTTCAAATGCAGAACACACAGCTGCTGCTGTGCTTCACACACGTCTCTATGCACGGGCAAATACACACTACTTGCCTCAGTTTTTAAGTGCTAAAAAAGCACAAGTTCAGTGTGTCTGAAGGGAAGCCTTACCCTCAGTTCCACTCAGCTACCCTCCAGACTGTGTATAAATGTGTACATCCATACGTGCATGCGTTTCCTCAGACCGGAAAATTTAATCTTCTTAGATTCATATTATATAATGTGAGCGTATGTGGGTGTTTCACATCAGGCTTCAGCAAGCTGCTGCTTTGTGCCAGATTAAAATGAATCACAAGGAGTCAGTCGAGCCCCTGCAAGAGTGTGGAAATCCAGGTGGGTGCAAGTGAGCTCCCTGCAAAGGGCCACCAGTCACCTTCCTTAGGGCTAATGGGAGGGAGGCAGCAGAGGGGACTTGGTGCACACAGCCCCTTTGCCCTCCTTGAGCCTCCTGATAACAAGGTTTGGAGCCAGGGAGAGGAGTAAGAAGACAACCAAGTCTCCAAAGTGCTGAGGAAACAGCTTCCCTCTGTTTTGCTGGCCTGCCCACCTGGACCCCCTCTCCCTTCTGCATTCCCTGGGACACACACATTCACATTGACTGTCTTGGTTGATTTCTGCACTAAGAGAGCACAAAGACTTGACTTATAAAACACTTTTTTGAAGCTGAACAACTCAGGTCAGTACCTGGAGGTACATGCAGAGGATGGGAGACCACCCTGTGAGAAGGAGAGACAGGGTGCTGCTTCAGTCAAGACTCTTAAAAATTAACTTTACAGCCTGCCCCAAGTGCTTTCATCTCCCACCATGACCAGCTAACATGTGGAACACGAGGTGGGGCCATAGCTCAGATCCCTGGGATGTTTCATCAGAAGCAACCCTGCCTGTGTCCCTCAAACATATACACACCTGCTATGGATTTCCTGGTGTTGTCTGTACCAAGTAAAAGCCAACTAAAACTCCAAGTCCCTCTTGCAACAGGCACTCTGAATTGTGTCTCTAAATGCCCTCCTATATTCAGCAGGGCTTGAAGATCAAGGTTTTCCCCTCCTTGGGAAGCTCATTCCTTTAAGTATACAATTTTTGATACATCGAAATCCCTGAAGGAGGTCAAGGGACAGAAGTGGGGCTCACCCTCCTCTCCATCCACCCTCCATGGCTCCTGCAGCCACCACTGAGGAAAAGCAGCTCAGATCAGCCCCTTGCCCGTGTCCTCTGGACACTGCTTTGCCATCTTGGCTAGCACAGGAACATTGTTTCAAGTTTGCACCTGGATAAGCACCTTTCAGGGGGCGTGGTGGGGAGCACATGGAACAAAATCCTTGGGTGTCTCCGTGCTGAGTACGCAGATTACTTCCCAACGAGTGAGTGAGAACACAGGCCCGGGCCCTGGCCAGTTCCCATCGGGGGGCCTGGGGATTGGTGCTTTCATTGCTCGCTTTGGCTCCGAGCCAGGGCGAGATTTATTCGTGTGATTAACCCTCAGGGCGTTAATAGTCCTTTTGAAAGCAGAGGCACACCGCTCGTGCTTCTCATCAGCCACGCTTGGCTGCTTCCCTGCACCGGGGCAGCTGCACAGCCCATCGCCACCAGGGTTCCGTGGGTGCGCTGGGTGCCAGGAACGCTGCACCTTTGGCCCTACCCTTGGGGGAAGTCTTGCTGAAGGTATCCAGGTATCCCAGGGATGGGAGTTGTGTTACAAGCCTGAAGAGGCATGCTCCATGCAGGGGAGTTGTCCTGTAACAGCTGGGCCTCCTGCCGAAAAGCTGGGGCTGCAGAGGTGAGCAGGAAGGGCAGTTGTACCTGCAGCTCCCACCTTGCTAAGAACAGGCTTCTCCTTTGGATAAGCCTTTATATCAATGCCTAGGCTGAAAGTGAGGGAGCCCAATTTACCCTTTGGCTGCTGAGCTGCCACCTTGGAAATGGCATGTCCAAGTGATCAGTTTTCATTACATCCCAGATCCTAAAATGCCAAGTCCTCACTTCTCTCAGGGAGTAAAGAAAGAGGAGTTTCCTACCATCCGTGGCCCCACAACCACAGAGCAGTACATGGGAGTAGAGAATAAAATGGGATCAGCTCAAAGTCTTTGATTGCAAATGAGAATGAACCCCTGTGCTCTTTCTCTGCTCTCTTGATAGGAGCAAGATACAAGCACTTCAAATTGCTATTTCTTTGTCTTTTGTTTTCAGGCGGTTCTAGTAAATGGAGCTCAACCTGCCCTGATTTCCCCTTGTTTCCCCATCTCAGTGTTCACCAAGTCCCTGTTTCACTGCTGTGTGTTTTTGCATTAAACACTGGGGACTCCCCAGTTACCTGGGGGCAGGAACAGCAGCTCTTGGGCTCTCAGCTGGGGTAAAGGGCTTTCCAGGCTGCTGAGCTGAATGAAACCAGATGACACCCCATGCCTTTTTTATTACCTTCAGTTAATTTTATAAATCTCTATAATATTTTGCTTTTCAAGACAGCATAAACCAACAGAGGACAAACAAGTGGCAGCTCATACATTCTGAATCAGCAGCAATCCAGCAGGAGCAGAGTGATGGTGAAGGACAGACCATCACTATCCCAACAGAAGACACTTGTGCGTAAACAGAGCCAAGAAAATTGGTAATTTCCCCATATTTTCCCCTAACCTGCTTGCAGTGTAGGAGTTTTCATTGCATTTGCCTCCAAGAAAATACATGTCCTGATTTAGATCCCACTTGGCATGGGCTGACAGCATGATAGCCGGCCACGCTGGCATCCCAGCCCCTCTGCAGCCATGCATGTTGCCACCTGCCTTTTCCAAGGGGTAACTGAGGCTGCATGAGGCGACGTGACCAGCACAGGGTCACCCTTAGGGTCACCCCCATTCGGGAGCGGAGCTCGCTGCTCCTTGTCTCCTGGCCAGCATTGCAAATCCTACGGGGAAAGTTTCCTAGTAAAAAAATAAACTCTTCCCACTTGGAATTTAAAAACAAAACCATGGAAACATTTCTCTCTGTCCTAATGTTTTGCAAAAAGTTATTTTAACAAATTTAAATTTGGGCCTTGCTTTGACCGTCCGGTGCCCTTTGAAATAGTTGAATCCAGGCCATCACCGCAACCACGCTGGAGCCAGGCCTCGAGCTCCGGCTTGCCTGACATCCCACCAGCACCCTGGGCATTAAAGTCCCCCTTCCTCAGCTGAGAGGTGGTCAGCCTCACCCCAGTTCTGGGTTCCTGCACACACAGTGTGCAGTAGCTTGTTTAGCTTCACCACTTTTCATGACCCCCTTGCAAATAGTTTACATGCTCAGGGATGCTGCAGACAAGCTGAAACAGCTGCCACCTGCAGGCTGCCACCTTGGTGGCACCACCGGAGACTGTGCCATGTGCCTCTGCCCAGCAAAACCTTCCTAAGAGGTGGTGACTGCAGCTCAAACAAACTCCGGGCTGTCCCTGCATGGCCCTACCTGTGCATGACCTGGCACAAACCCTGTCCTCTCCGTGCTCATGGCACACAATCTATTTATTTCCTTGGAAAAAAAATATGCTCTCACTGTGTCATTCTTTCCAGCTACTTTCCACATAGCATTGCATTTCACAGTGACTTTCAGGGTGTGATTGAGAAGAAAAGGCCACTCAGCATTTGGCCGTTCTGCTCTGTGTGCCTGGTTGTGAAGGGAGTTGGAGAGCAGGGAGGAAAAATGGGGTTTAGTACTCTGTGTTGAAAAGCAGGAAGGATGGATACAGCTGGCAGAGTATAGGAGTTGGATTTTATGGACCCAGATGGGCTGCTGAGGGCCTGGGAATTGGATCTGCTTTTGCAAGGTTGCCTCTGGTTTTATTTTACACTGACCCCCCAGGAAGGCCGTGCTGGAGCTGAGTCTGGAGCCTCTGGTGAGGCTGGCTCAGGGTGGCTCAGCTGGTTTCCATCTAGCTCTGCAGGCCCCATTCAGCAAAGGCCTTAATCTTGTCCTGATAATTAGGTTTATGCTTAAGGACTTCACTGGATTGGGGCCTTTCCTTTGATGGTGACAGCTCCTGTGGATAACCAGGAGGAGAGTGGAAGGGCTGGAAACAGGAGGAAAGGTCACGGCTTCTCTGTCTTAAGAAACCTAAAATATGATGACCTTGGTTTCTTCATGGTCTTCCTCTCTTTTCCTCTCCGTTGCTACAGGTGGCACAGCTCATTAGCCCCATGTCCTCCCTGGCCACTGTTCCACCAATGCCCGGTCCTTGCTTCAGCCAGCCCTGCCTGAGATGTGTCCTCACGTAGGCTGCAGACTTCCTGGGCATGACTGTCACTTGTGCCTGGTCTCTGTGACTCTTCCCTGGCCCTCTCTGTTGTGCACTGCTCTCACCAGAAGGGCAGAATTTCAGAGCCATTTTGCAATAAGGTAAAATTCCACAAAGCAGGAGAGAATTGGGCTCAAAACCCCAGGGAAGGGGGTTTGATGTGGACGTCACATGGTGTAGGTGTCTCACCAGCATCCCCTTCAGGTTTCTACTAAAAGGACGTGTCTTTGCATCCTTCTGCTGAACCCTGATTGCACCTGCAGGAGATCCACTCTGGTAAAGCATGGGTGAGCAGCAGAACCCCATGTTCAGGGCAGGAGGACATGTCCTTGCTGGACTCTGGAGTTGAAGCAAGAACTCTGCACCCTCAAGGAAGCCAGCAGAAGATGTGAGCTCTCAATGTGGCTCCAGATCATGCCAATACAAAAGGACACATTGAGAACAATGAGTGTCTGGATTAATATTTATATTCTGTCAAGGGAACAGAAATGCCTTTTGGCTGGAATTGGTGTATGGAAGATCTTTCATTTAAAAAATTAAATCCTTTACTCAATCACTGCATTTCCCCTTTTCATCATCCTAGAGTTTTATTTATTGACGGGTTTATTTTTTTAACAGGGTATTTTTTTTTAACTGCACTTTTTTTTTAACAGTTTATTTTTTTTAACACTGGTATTTATTTCCCCTTTTTAATCTGTTGGTCAGATGAGTAGTTTTCTGAGAAGAGTAGACCCTAGAGGCAACATCACCCCTTCCCAGTTTCTGGCAGGGCACTTGCAAGCATCAGGGAGACAGTGGGAGCATGAGAAACACAAAGACGAGTCCCCTGCCTAAGAGAGAGAGAGGCAGCGTGGATATCCAAGCATCAAGAAGGCACCAAAACACAGGAGCTGACTGGGGGAATTTATTGCTTCTGTAGTGTCTCATCTGTGTTGTTGTACTTGTTTGGCTCTGGTGCTGTAATTAAAGCTGTGACCGCTGCTATCACGTACAGAGCAGCTTTTACTATTTTTGCACCAAAGGAGGACTAACATTCTTGATGTCAGGCACATCTGTCTCAGTAGAACTGAGCCAGTGCTCTAGCTGTGGCTGCTGTAAGGGCAGGTAAACAAAAAATTGTGTCCCCACCACAAAGCATGGGTGAGGCTGAATGGGAGCACGGAAGCCCCTGGAGTTTCCCCAGCAGGGTCAGCTTTGTTAAAAAGAGTTGAAAGGACTGAGGGCAGAAAATTAGGGATGAAAATTGAGTACTGATTTAGCGGGATAGCTGCTCACCCAGCAGAGCCCCAAGCTCTTCTACTTGTTGGATGAAAGCCAGACTTAGGAAGAGCTATGGCCACGCTGCAGATGAGGGGCAGAGGACAACTCAAACCAGGATGTGCTGGGTGGTTTGGCTCCTGGCAGGAATCTAGCTCCTCTGGGTTTGCGGCAGGTCCAGGCTTGGGGAGCAAATCCAGGCATTCGGGAGAGAGGGACTCTGACCACATGGGTCTTGGCAGTGCTCATCTCCACACTCTGTCCTGCATGGGCATGGGTGTGCAAGAGCCAGCATGGTCCGTTGCGGTCACCGGCCTGTCCCATCACTGTCCTGATGAAAGTTTCTTACTGGTGCCTATTAAATCAAACCATGATGCTCAGCACCGACCTTAACTCTGACCTAAGAGGACCTACATCTGTCAAGGAGCAAGAAGTAATCCCATAAAATCCTCAGCTTCCTACTTAGGAGTGGAGGCTAGTTATCCTTTTGCCTTCTGCTCCAAGAGCTCACTAAGACAGGGATCGATGCAGTAATTGCTTCTTTGGGGACTTGAGAAATGAATAGCTAAAGTAGCTTAGCTCTGAAGTCCTGTGTCTACTCAGTGGAAGCTCTTCCCTCCCTTTCTAAAGGCTGCAACATGGCCCCAATGGAGATTTGTGTTCCTGCTCTCGGTGAGACTTCTCAGTCCCTGGTTTGTGATCCACCACCCAGAATAACCCTGTGGGAGGATGATTCCTTCCTTCCCTCACCCACCACTACTCCTACCATTCCCAAAGCAGCAGGGAAAGGATCCTGGCCTCAGCTCATCACATTCCATACAGTGACACACATGGGAGTGGGACACAGTCTTCACTGTGTAGCCCCTTCATCCAGGGAGACCCCCAAGAAGAGTCTCTGTGGTTTGTCTTACACAGCTCCGGGTACTTCCCGTGGTAGGAAGCAGCCTGGTGGCTCCTGTCCTCTGGCAGCTGCATTGTCTGGCCAGCCCATAAGGGAAGGGATGGGCTTTATCTTAAATCTGTCACTGCTGTTGAAAAATAGTAATCAGAGAGCTCAGCCATGCCACTAAAGAAGAGACAAATCGTCTGCTCAGCTGCCTCTACTTCTATGGACTTCAGTGCAACCGCACCAGGAGAAAACCCACCCCCTTTGCCCCGCTGCAGGGGCCGCTCCCAGCTGCTGAGGGCACCCAGGACACGCGGTGTCCCCATGCCACCCTGTGCCTAAAGGTGGGAACGGCCCCCTGCCTGCCACTGAAACCTGGGCACTGAAATTCCTGCAGAAAGCATCTTTAGGAGAAAATCGTGTCCAGAGCGTGAACCGGAGGCACGAGCTGATGCTCGTCCAGGTCTCCGAGTCATCCCGGACGGGTGTCAGGCACGCTAGAGCGTGCCTGGGCGAGCAGGGAAAGCGGCCGGCTGCCGAGGTCTCGATCCACGGCTCTCCACCCCTTCTTCCTCCCCCCGCTCCTCCTCCTGCTCCCGCGGCGTGCGGGACACGCTCCCTGCCGGGAGCGCCCGGCCCTGCAGCATCCTCTGCGAGAGCGGCCCCGGGCGGTGCGCACCCGTCTGTCCTCGGTGCCGGACAGACGGACGGGGCACGCCGTGCGCGGAGCGGGGCTGCTCGGCGCTTTCGCAGCTGCGAAGCAAGCCTGAGTGCCGGGTTTGCGGAGGGGACTCCCTTTAGGCAGGCAGACGGCAGCAGAGGGTTTGTGGGTGGGAAGGTGTCTCCAAACACAGCCTCAGCCACCATCAGCTTAGTCTTGCAGTCGGGGTGTTTCTGCAATATGGAAAACTATCACCATGGCTCCCCTCTCCGCAAAAGAGCACTTGGCAGCCGAGGAAGCAGGTTGTGGGTGCAGTCACAAGCGATGCTGCAAGAAGTGGCACTCGTCCCACTTTTGAGAAGCCTCTCAAAATGCTCCATGGACCCCGCGCATGAGCATCGCCAGCACCTCCATGGTGCAGCCACAACTACAGGAGGGTTTGCAGCTGAGGCCATGCCTGCCAGGCTCTGCAGCAGTTTGACAGGCATGGGGAAGGATGGGGATGGCCTTCTCCACTTGAATTTAAAGGCTACATAAGCAGGCAGGAGAACTAACGGCCCCCCTGCCAGGGCTGAGCAAGGTGGCTGGAGCTGGCATCAGGTAGGAAGTGTGCCTGGACCTTCAGAGCATCTTGGATTGTATGAAGGAGGAACAGTCCCACTCACCTGACTGTGGACCACAGGGTCTCACCACCACAGGGCACATGGAGGCCAAGCATGCTCACAGAGGGAGCCAATAGATTCCCTGGGTTATGTCAGACAAAGTCAAAACCTGCAGCTCAGCTGTGTTGCCTGGAAGCAAGGGATGGCACAGAGACCTGACCAGGGATGGCTTTCTCAGAGCACTACCAGCTACTACACCACACAAAAACCGGCACCTCATTTGAAATACGATGTTCCCTGACTTGGCCAAAACCTCACCGACCTTGTGAGGTGGGGCTGGCTGGCTGGACATGGAGCTGCACAGGTATCAGGCCCTACATCTGTGTCTGCAATGAAGCTCATCTCCCTTACCAGTGCCAGTGCTGGCCCAGCCTTGCCTGGGCCTTGAGAACTATCAGCCCCACCATCCTGAGGGTGTGCCTGAGGCATGTCCTTGCAGGGATAACCCAGCTCTGTGTCAGCAAGTGTTTCTGCAGCTATGCCCCCAAGCACCACGACACACCCCACTTCTTGTGGGGAGCCCCTGGACCAGCAGAGAGACCCAACACTAGGGAGATGGGAAGGAGGACGATACAGCAGCAGGGCTGGCCAAGCCTTGCTGTGAGCTGCTTCAATAGAAAAGCAATCACTCATGCTCCACCTAAAGGCCTGTGATTTAATCCTGAGGGACCAACAAGGGGAGATCCAAGATAAACAACATCTGTGCATTCACAAATAGGAAATGGAGTTGCTTTCATGTCCTGAGCCTGTTGATTAACCGGGTTATTGTTTGGCTTGGCACTAGAAGCTCGGTGTCTTGGAAAGAAGGTAACTAAAAAGGATCATTTTGTTACACTCCCTGAATCTGAGATTCTTTAAATAGTGTGCAGCTTTGCATTTTGCCTGCAGAAGACTGATGGGAAAAGGTAGCAGAAAAGTGCAGATGGCTATCAGAAAGGAACCTGTGTTTAGTCTGCTTGTGCCAGATGGGAATGGAAAGTTTGCTCCCTTGCCAAGTGTTTAAAAGAGGAAATAGGATGTGATATTCTGCCTCCCACTCCTTTCTCTCCCCTGAAACCAACCCACTGCTCTACTTCCATTTGTTGTAAAAAGGCAAAAAAAAAAACCTGTAGCTTGGCCCATGTAAAGCCTTGGAGACAGTTGGAGACACACCTTGTTCCTTTTTAATGTGTTTATTATGTGGAGACGGATGGAGCAGTGTACTTTTACACGCAGCTGGGCCCAGCACTGCGCAGCACCTGTCTTTCAGTTGCTCATATTCACCCGTGTCACAGAAACAAGGCTGCAAAGTCCCCAAACCATCCTCTGCCATCGCCTCCTTCACACGACTCAAGATTCAGACACCTTGGCTGACAAACCTACCCACGAGATGGACCAAAGCTTCTTTCCTGGAACTCCCATGATTTCCCCAGGTTAATAAGCCCAGGTCTGCTCTGAACTGCAGCTGTCTGGGGAACTCGTGGAGGTGCAGGAGGCTGAGATCCTGAGGCTGGTTTAAGGCATTGCTTTAGGGAGTCCCAGGGACTGACCTGACACTGCCCTGTTGGCCTGAGTGCTGGAGCACTTGGTGATGTGGTGCATCAGTAAACTCTTGGGTTAATTGCAGAAATATCTCACGGATGTGAAGGACATTGATAGCAGAATCACAAAGCAGCTCTGGGCAGACCGGCCCAGGCCTCCTGTCCAGCCCCTGCTTGGAGCCAAGCTGACCTACATAGTTGAGTAGGTAGCTGAGGGCTGGCAAGGTGAGCCATAAGTGTTTCCCAGAGCAAAGATCCCACCACCTCCCCAGGTACCAGATCCAGGGCCTCACTATCCCCATGGTGAACATTTTCTTTCTCTCTAACCAGAACTTCCCTCTGCAATTTGTGCCTGCTGCTTCTTGCTATGTGCCTCCAAGAAGGATCTGGCCCCACCTTCTCACCAGCCCCCCTTAGGAGGTGGATGACAGTAGTCAGATCCCCACCCTTTGCTTCTTCCTCTCCAGATGGGACAAACCCACCTCCAAATAATGTCAAACAATATTCTCATAGCAATAATACCCATCCAGCTGGTCTCAAGCACAGGCACTTTGGCAGTGTCCTGCAGCTATAACTTCTGAAGGACAGCTTTGACCACTTAGTTCCCCAGATAACTGAAGAACATTTGTATAACCTTTTCACAGAGGCAAATGGCCTCTTGTGCTCCAACCCTGATCCGTGTAGAAATGAAGCCACGACTGAGCAGAACAGCCCTGTGCGTAACAGCAGAGCCTCAAGGAGAAAAGCACACACAACTTCTATCACATCTTCCCACACAGTCTCCAGGCCACCCCACAAACACACCTGCCTTGTTCACAAAGCCATGGGGTGCTGGGTCTGGGCATGGTCACCATTGCTGCAGAAATCCTCGAGGAGGGGAGGGAACAGAGCCCAGCACATACCCAGCTGGTGATGCTACAGCTGTTGGGCACTGACCACATGGCCATCTCCAGCCTGAAAGGACACAGCTCCTCAGAGTGGGGATGGGGCACCTGCTACAGGGTGGAGGGCTGAGTGTGGTGGCCGGGGTGCAGCCAGGAGGGCAGGCAGGGAGCTGGGGCAGCCTGGTCCCCTGCCTGCCCCTGCCCTGTGTGGGAAGCCACCAGGCAGCCACTTGACTCCAAGGAACTGGGGATTTAATGAGTGGTTTCAGGAATGCTCTCAGCTTTCCTGCAAAGCTCTTTACTGTCTCTGGCACTAATTACTAAATGTTTCCAAAGCTGCCGTCTGTGTGAAACGAGGCCCTTCATCACATCAATGCTGCTCTGGGCAGCAGGGCGATATTGCGAGGGTGTCTGCTCAGTCTGGAGGGGGTGTGCATGTTGTTCCTACCTTTTTCTCACAGGGAATGAAAGGATAAGGCCTCCCTCTCACCGTGCTGTGAGACGTGCTGTCACTTGCCTTGCCAGGCACCGGGGTGTCCTGTCTTTGCTCTGGGAGGGTGTAAGGCTCAGGTGTGGGGAGCAAGGGAATGGGACAGAAATAGACCTGGCCAGGACCTGTGAGGACCTGCCTCCAACCAGCAGGAAATTCAGATGGGGTCTGGTGAGAACAGTTTAGTAATGATCCCAGGAGAGGAGGGGAGAAGGAAAGACAGGGATGGGGAAAAACAAATGCAAGATGGTTGGGTGGCTGGGACCTGACTGGCAAGAAATGAGAGCTGTGGGGTTAGGACAGGGCTGGGTACGCGTGGGGACAGTTGTGAGAGAGAAGCTTGGATAGTGCTGGCTGTTTTTGTAAGAGTTGCTGTGGGGAATGGCCACCCAAAGGTTAGCCTTTCTCCCTGCCAGTGCCTGCTCCCAGCAAAGGCACAGCACACAGGGAGGCAAGAGGAAGGCTGTACCCCCTCTCTGCCAAAGGGCCAGCTAGGTTCCCATCCCTTGTCCCTTTCCCTGCCTGTAAGAGGCACGGAGAAGTGTTTAACAGCATCCAGGGTGGTGTGAAGCCCTGGTGTGCAAGAGCTGTTTTTTCTAAGTGAAACTCCCCAGACCACAGCCCCCTCAAAGCTGCTGGACGGTCACAACCTCCTGACAAGGGGCAGGCAGCCTGGCAGGGTCTCGCTCCCCAGCTGCACACCTTGCTCCCAGATACAGAAAGGTAAAATCTTCTCCATTGGCTGGGCTCCTGGAAAGTTAAGCCCTGCTGAAGGAGAGCTCACAATCAAGCAGTTTGACAAGTTGTGTTACCAAGGCAGAGAGCCGTGGCTGCATCTGGGCACGAGTGGGGGCCGAGCACATCCCTGCTGCAGGGCTGCTGCCGGCTGCACTTAGACAGGGAGGGATTTAGCCCTAAGAGTCTTAGTGACGCATCTTGGGAGACTTAGGCTGAGCCTGGCTTGCAGAGACGTGACCCGTGCTGCATTTCCCATGGTCACCTGCCAGTCTGCATTATGTGAGCTGTCACCCACTCCCAGACACAACACGTGAGCACCGTGGCACAGGGACACAGGAAGGGGGCAAACCAGACCAACTCCTTTCTCGGCCCAGCCTTGCCCCTGCACCAAGGCTGCTGAAACATGACGTGGGACTGCTCTCATAGGACAAACCCCACTGCTTACAGCTGCCAGGGAACCAGAAACCAGTTTGTTGTTGCTTTATATGGAAGGAGGAGATGCCCAGGGACCTCGTGTCTCTGGGTCATCTACAGGAGAGTCCTTCCCACTGCCTTGGGGGATCAGCATTTAGGATGGGGAAGAGTCAGGACTGTGGTTGCTGAATGCTGGCTCTTGTTTTGCTTGTGTTTGCAAGAATGAGTCACTGCAAATAAAGCAGCAAAGACCAAGGCACAATTTAATGACATTGTTGTTTATGATAATCCTATCCACAGGTGTATTTTTATAGCTGGAGAAAATGGGGAAAGCAGAGTAAAGGTCTTACTTTGATTTGCAGAAAAGCAGTCCCAGGGCTGGCACCAGCAATGGGAGAAAGGAACAACCTGCTACCACTGTGAGGACAGGCTTGTGCAGAGACCACCCACTCTGAGAACTGACCTGACTCTGGTGATCACGTTCAGCTGAGATGAAAGTTGAAACAAGGCCAGCTGTAATCCCCAAGAAATCAGGCCACTCTCAGGACTCAGGACAATCAGGTCCCATTAAAAAGCATCTGCCAGACTGATGTCCTGAGGGTTTCATTATCTTGCTTAGCTAGAAGTCATCGGTGAGGACTGATCTCCTGTGGGCTGGGGAAGGAGCTCAAAAGCTGCAGGTCAGTTTCAGGTGCAGTAATGTCTGTTTTCAAAATATCTTTTCTCCCAAAGGCAATGGGGCGGTGCCTTTGGCAAGTAATGTACTCAACTTCTTCCCTAAAAGACATGGAAACTTAGGAAGAGAATTGTGACAGTCTTGTAAGTGACAGGTGAAGTGCTTGAAGTACTCAGTACGTGACAGGGCACAGCTAATAAGCAGCAAAGAGGACACCATGGAAATGCCTGCTGTAGTTTGCTTTTTTTCCTCACCATCCGTTTGTCTTTTGACTATTGCAAAGTCTCCGAGACACAATTAGGAGTGAACTTGTTGCAAGAGTTCCCTGATTTAATGGAGCTCCCTTGAAAGGAAACCATTGATAACAATCTTTTGCAAGGACAAAACAGGATGTACTCTGCTCTGGTACAGGCAGGAATATGCTGTCCTGTGGGCTGGGAAGCCCCACTGCAGCACATAGGGACAGCAGTCACCCAGGGAGCAGCTCCCTGTTCCAGCAGGGAGCTGGTCTGGCAGCTTTAACCCAACCCCACTGAAATCAATAGGAATTTTAAGATCCCTGAAGCAAGAGTCATGGGATGCAGAACTCGGGTCTGGCCGCAGGAAATATAATTAGTAGAGAGGAACAAGAGCGGGCGGTTAGGAAGAAGATTTTTTTTGTTTGTTTTATTTCATGTATCTCACCTTCCAAAGGTAGTGAGATCCCTGGCCCAGTCCCTAACTGGAGTGCATCTAATGGGACCTCGATTTGCCTTTTTTAATCAATGAGGAACACTGTCTGCCCTGCCTCTTGGCAGGACAGAAAAAAATGCTCACATTACAGTGGTGGAAGCATAGAAGGGCAGATCCAGACCTTGGCTCATGTTCTGGACCTCTTGCTCATCCCTGCTCCTGAACAGTTAGACCTGGGTGGCAGCTGAGGATTTCTTCATGTATTTTTGGAAGAGAACTCTCCTAGCTGTCTAGAGATCATACACTTGCCTTTCTGCCTGTCTAGGGCAAGAGCGCATGATGCCAAAGTCACGAGCTGACCCTGGGTGACACTTGGGCATCTCTGGCTTGTATAGGAATAGAGCTCGGGGGCACGGCAGGAGCAATCATTTATTCATTAAAAAAAGGCTGGTTGGGACTAAAGGAGAATGATTGCAAATGTCACCCCAAGTCAGCAGACAGTCACACCAGTGCTTCAGACAGCAGGGTTAAATCCAAGTACAAAAAAGCCCCGGCTGGCTTCAGACTTCTTTCAGGGAAGTTCTTTCATTTTGCTGAGCAAACCAAACTACTAGAAATGTTTGCTTCAGACTGATCTAAAATGAACCCACTTGACCTTCCTTCTCATTTGATTAATAGGGGGTAGAATTTTGTATTTGTACAGTTTTAATAACAAGCCATCAAGGAGAAGCCGTGAACTGTGGCTGAGCCATGTCAGGAGCCTCCTGGAGAAGGAAAAGTTGTCCCAGCCTGACCTGCAGCAGCTGCAGCACCATGAGCTCAGTGGAGCTCCTCAAGACTCACTGAGGTGCCATCTCCCAGGCTCTGAATGTTGCAGTTGGAAGACATCCGTCATGGCTTAGGGATGCTGCCAAGAATGGCTGCATTATCAAAAAAGTCCTCACTGCAGCAGGTTTTACAAGAAAGAGCAGAGTCAGTGTGTGGCACTTGTAGTGAGGATAGAAAGAAGAAAGACTTGCAGCATTCTTTTACGAATAAAGTTATTTTAAAATGTTGAAATGTATCTAAAATAAAAAGGCCACTATGTAGAGCTGGCCAAAACCAACATGACAATAAAACAGGAACCCATCTGCCTTATTTTATGGCTTCCTGTGCTCCACACCCAGCAAAAAAAGCCCAACACCAGCCTCGTGTCCAAAGAAGTCACAACCTGCAAGAGCAAATTCGGCAGAAGCTGCTTTGCAGAGCAACTTGAAGAGAAGCAGCTTGTTTCTTTTGGGGCTGGGGAGGAAGGAATGTTACTAAGCAAAAACTGTCATGACTTTAATCCCTGTGTGTCTAAACCCAAACCCGGCTTTACCCGAGGGGCAGAAGCTTCAGGTATTACTTGACACGAGCAGACGCTACTGATGGTTGTTGCTGTGTGATATACCCTTGTTCTCTGCTTTAGCTGGACAAAGCAGAAGACAAATGAGGCCGGCCGGCGGAGGGGGTGACCTGGCGGGGGAGCAGCGGCAGCAGCAGTGCGGGGAGCCCGGGCCGCGGTGCTTGCCGACAGCAGAGGGGGGTGTTGGGCCGCTTTTCCTGCGCATCCCGGCCCGGGCCGAGCCGAGCGGGGCTCCGCGGCATCCCCGGCCCGGGGCTCCGCAGCCCGGCCGCTCTCAGAGCGGAGCCCCCGCGGGCCCCTCAGGCCGTCCCCGAGGGCACCGGCTGGGCGGGTCGGCTCCCATCCTGTGCCCGAGGGCTGCGCGGTGAAACGGAGAGGTGGGGGGTCTGCAACGGCTTCTCGCCCCCTCCTCATCTCCAGGTCTCGGGTGGGAGAGGGAGGGTGTTGACCCAACTGTTTCTGCGGCCCCTCTGCTGCTCCCGTGCCGTGTCAGAGCAAAGCCCCTCCGTGGGCAGCGCTCAGGAGCAACTCACTCAACTCACACCTGGAAAGTGGCCCCTGGTGAGCAGGGTGAGGGGTGGAAATTCATTCCCACCAGAGAACTGGAAGTGCTTAGCTCTGTGGGGCCTTGGATCGCAGCCTCTGACAGTCACAGGCCTGAGGTAAATTCATAGAACTGTAGAATGGTTTGGCTTGGAGTGAGCCTTAAAGGTCTTCTAGTTCCAAACTCCTGTCTGGGACAGGGACACCTTCCATTAGACCAGGCTGCTCAAAGCCCCATCCAGCCTGGCCTTGAACACTTCCAGGGATCCGGGGCATCCACAGCTTCTCTTGGCAACTGGTGCCAGTGCCTCACCACCCTCAGTGTAAAGAACTCTTTCCTAACATCTAATCTAAATCTCTCCTCTTTTAGTTTACAACCATTCCCCCCTGACCTATCCTGATCCGCCCCTTTAAAAAGTCACTCTCTCTCTTTTTAGTAAGCCCCCATTAAGTACTGGAAGGTGCTCTAGGGTTTCTAAGGAGCCTTTTCTTCTCCAGGCTGAACAGCCCCAGCTCTCTCTGTTTGTCTACATAGGAGAGGTGCTCCAGCCCTCTGAGCATCTTTCTGGCCTTCCACTGGACTGGCTCCAAGAGGTCCATGTCTTTCTGCTGCTGGACCCCAGAGCTGGGCACAGCACTCCAGGTGGGCTCTCACAAGGACAGAGCAGAGGGGCAGGGTCCCCTCCCTCAACCTATTGATGGTGCTGCTTGTGATGCATCCATGAGAGTCCTCATCAGGGCTGCTCTCAAGGAGTTCTTTTCCCTGTCAGTACTCATGTCTGGGATTGCCCCAACCCAGGTGTTGCAGATGGCCTCACTCCGAGGAGGTCCTGGAGCAGGACAAAGGGACAAAACCCCTCTCTGCTGCAGCGCTGTGCAACCTGCCCGGTGCTGGCCAGACGTGTAGCTGGTCCCCCTGAAGCAGTGGATTTAATGCTGAAAGAAGGCCCTGCAAGGGAAGAGCACACCTTTTATAAATTGGTTTAGCTCCTGGGGACGAAAGGTATTCTATGAAGTTAAATATTAAAGCTGCCCTGGATTATTCATTAAGCATCAATTATCATCATCACATTTACTGTCAGATGTTTCAACGCTGCTATTCTGCTCCAGGAGGGAACATATTTTTAGGCTGGTTCCCGAAGGAAGGATGTTCTTGGGGTCAGTTGTGCAGTGTGCTCGTCTGTCTGTCCTCACCGATTCAGCGAGGACATTTCAGCCAAAGTTTTTGGCAGGCTGGAAGTTTCCAAATACTCTGTTGCTGCAGGTTAATTAGCCAAAGGGATGGTGGGAAGCCCCCCAGACCCAGATAATGGTGTGGGTGCAGGAAGAGCAAGCACCTGATGAGTGCAGGAGAAGCTCCAGGCAGGGCAGCTTTGGGGAGCTCAGCCATGGGACACAACACCATGGGAGACTCAGCTTCCCTAACTCTGCTGCCCACTGAATAATTTACACAAATACCTGCCAGGAATGAATTGGCTCCTTATTCCACATTCTTTCTGCTACTTCTGCCTCCCCTTCTTTGTGCTTTTATAGCTTTACAAAGGTGGAACAAGCTTTGGTTTAACAATAAAGGCAGCCTCATATGCAAAACAGGATGTTCCAAAATAAGATCTAATTTTCCTCTGCGAAAACCTAAGGCAAAAGTAAATTGATATCCACTCTAAAGGCAAACACAAACAAGCACTTATTATTTATCATTAAAATATCTTAAAAAAGCTCTAGAGCCCTAAAAGCAAAAGTTTGATGCTGTATAAAAGAATTATGTTTCCGAGATGTATCAGTTCAATAATTAAAACAGCATCTATGAAATATAAATGTAAGATATTAATAAATTAAATTAAATTAAAGCCACTGAAAGCCAATTATCTTGTAAAAGATCTCTGATAGCTAAACTAATGAGATGTAGAAAGATTAATTTAGATCCCCATTTTGGGAGGTGATTATAAATTGCTATAATGCCACATCCAGTTACTAGGTTGTTATTGAAACCTGTGAAATACATTTGGAAAGGTTTTTAAATATTCAAGATGAAGCAGAAATTAGAAAGGAGTTAGAAATAATTAAAAATTAGCTGTCTTGTCACAATCCAGCTTTAATCCTATTACCTCTTCTAGTTTACAAAGCTTCAGATGTCTCTCAAAGCATTGATCTGTGGGGACGGTGGGGTTTATGAGCAGGGATTTACGTGTTTTAATAACTGCTGAACTTCAAATATTTCTCTGGTTTTGCTTATTTGAGGGATTGTTTCTACATAGGATTATGGCCCTTGCTGCCAGCACTGCCTGATGGGTTTCTTTGGCCACAGGGCAGGTCAGGCCATCACCCATGGTCCCACTGAGCTCCAAAACACCCACGGCTTTCCTTGCAGCTCCTGGTGAAAATGCTGAGGAGCATCAGTGATGGTCTTTTTGATCAGGGTGAAGCACAAGGCCTTTGCTCCTCTGTTTCTGTGGCTGTTGTAGCAAAGCACAGAGCTCTTGGGGAACACAGTGAGGTGATGGCAGTACAAGGCATGCCCATAACCAATGATCTATGGTCTTGCCATTGCTAGAGGTTGGCCATGAGGCTGGCCAACCTGTTTTGGTTGGGACTTGCCATGCAGGGAGCTCTTGGAGAGTTTTGTCTAAGGACTCAGGGACCTTACCCATTAGCGCTCAGCTTTGCTTCACCTGGTCCAAAGGGTACCAACAGGCCTCCAGCAGCATGTCTTGGCTGTATTTTTGCAGAGCAGCAGGAGCAGAGCAATCTCTCCCTGAGCCAGGAGGAAAATCGCAGGTAGGGGAGGGCAGTGGGGCCTTGAAACCTCTGGCACAGGGTGATAGAGGCAGCCCCGGCGCTGTGAGCTACTCCCCCATGGGCGGCTGCTGCATCAACAGGAACACGGCCTTGGGGCTGGCAAACTCCACTCACGGGCAGCAGGGAGGGCGAGGAGCAGCTCTGCAAGGTGTGCACAGCTCTGCTTGGAGGGGCAGAGCCGACATCACCGCATCTGGGGGCAGAGGAGCAGGGCGAGGGGGGCACACAGGGGGGCACACAGACAGCCCCGGGTGGTCTCCAGCAGAGGAGGAGGAGGCAGAGTCCCACCACCACCAGCATCCTGGAGAGGCAGACAGAGGGGTTCCATCACCAGCAGCGTGCTCCTTGGAGGTGAAGGATTCGTGCCAGAGCGCCTGCAGCCATCCTCGGGCAGTGGAGGGGTGAGCATAAACTGGGGAAAGGCACAGCAGACAAGGGAGGGGGTGGGTTTGAGACTAATAAGTATTCATTTTCCCCTTTATCTCCTTTCTCTCTAATAGTCTAGATAATATCATCCAGCACCATAAGTGGATTGATTAGCACTCTTTGATCAGACTGTTAGAACTCTGAAGTAGTCAAACAGCAGCTTCTCCAGCCCACATAAAGGCACGAGCTGTGGTGCACAGAACCAGCAGAGAAGGCAGCAGCCCGCTGGGGAGCCCTCATGGCATTTTTGTGAGTAGCCCTTCTGGGAGAGCCTTTTTTTGGGTGCCATCCTGTGGCAGTCAGGGACAACCAGCAACAAGGCTGCTCTGTGTTCACATAGCCTCAAGTGCCTTGCTGAAAGAATAGCATCCAGTTTTGGGGGCAATACAGACTAGTTGAAAATACTGAAGTGGGAAATCCAGCAGGTTTGAAAGCTTTCTTCCTTCTGCCTAAGGGAAATGTTCAAGGGATGCCTCTAAACATCCTTGGACAGAGGAATGAAAGCTCTCTGCCTTGTCTGTGAGAAGAGATAAATTAGAAATCCCTGCTTAGGGGATTTCTTGGTTGAGAAAACCTTCTGCAGGGAAAAAGTACACTAGAAAAACAACTGAGGAGCAAGCCCAGATTTGGGTGAGGCTCTGCTATCTTCTCTCAGCCTGCTTGAGCTATAGTTTGTAAACAGACCTTTCTGTAAAGTCTAAAATAACATTGGAGAAGACAAAAACATGTCAGAGCTGGCAAATTGGGTTATTCAGTGGGGAACAAACCCCTGGGGTCCAAACTCTTGCAGAAGTATGCAGCAGGCTGACCTAGAGTTTGCCAAATTAAAAGAGATGACCAAGTGTAAACTCTTCTCCCAAAAATCCTTAAAATGTGCAGGAGCGTGGGCAGTGTGGTTAGTTGCCAAAAGCTTAGCTGAAGAAAAACAGGCAGCCCAGGTAGAAATTCAGAACCTAAGAGAGGAAAACAAGAAACTGAAAGAAGAAATAAAGGCTCTGCAGCTTAAACTAGAGGAGGGTATAACTCGAGAAGGTGCTGTGGCCCTGGAACAAGTGCGAAGTGTTCTCCAGTATCAAGAGGTGTGTGAACAAAAAAAGGCCATTTTGCATGAAAATCAGGCACTGAAGGAAAAAGTAGCCATCAGTACAAAAGCTGTAGAGGAGGCACAAGGAACTATCCAATTACTGGTGCAAAAAATACAGATCCTAAAAGAGAGGGGCACAGACCACCGGGCCTGTGAGGTCAAGATGGAAAAGTTAAAAGCCGCGTTAGAGGCGAAGCACGAGGCTGTCACGTCCCCTACAAAAACACCCCACCAAAGGGATGATGAGCACTGGGATGGAAAGGAATGGGTTTATCCAGATGGCAGCTCCTCCACAGAGGAGTGTGAGCCTGCAAGCCCACAGTCATTAGGTTTTGAGACACCAGAAAGACTTAAAGCAAACCCTGTTTCGTTTACCCCTGCTCCAGTGGCTGGGAAAAGGGAGAGGGGAGGAGCGGAGCAGGGAAGTGAGAGAAATGTGCAGCCACACGCAGAACAAGTTATCACAGAGGGAACAACCACCGCTGGCCCAGCTCCTCGCCAGCTCAAACCCAGGAGCACCCAGGGAAGGAGAGAGCAGTCGGCAGGGAGTGTCTGGGCAAGGGAGGACAGAGGGGGATCCGGGAGAGGAAGGGGCGGCAGGGGAAGGGAAAACCCCAGGGATATGCGGGAGCCGGAGGTGCCTCAGACTGCTCCCTCTGCTGATGTGACCCCCCGGAGCCCCTTCGTGGGAAAAGAGAGGAAAGGAAGATGGCAGGGCAAGAGACAGTGGCAGTACGGTGCAGCCCCCCGGTTTGTGGTACAAAATACCATGGTCAGGAGAGAGTTAAGCACGATGCGAGTGGACATATGGAGGGAGCTTCGGAGGCAGGGGGAGGACATGGCCCGCTGGGATAACGCTCCCACCAGGGTTTTGTTGGATCGCCTGCTGGAGATCAGCGGGAGGAGAGAGGGAAGCGAGCCCGGGGCTCCTGCCCTCCCTGTAATAGCTTAGGGCAGACCGTCCCCCTCTTCCCCGGGCTCGTGGTCCAGACCAAAAGCGGATCACTGGGGAAGGCTCCCACGCTGGGAGCACTGGAGGTGGGAAGCAGAGCCTTCGAGGTATCATCCATGTCACATATAAAGCTGAGGCACCAGACCATGTCTGGTGCAAATTGAGAAGACTGCTCTAGTGAGAGAAATGCAGGAGGAATTAAGTGTTAAAGAGTCTGGAGTTTACTTATTTTTACAGCAGAAACATAGAGGGAAAAGTTGACTTTTCCAGCAGGGACAGTTCTGCAGTAAAGTAGAGGCTGCTTGAGCTCTGTCACAGCCACCCAGGCACTCACTTTGCTGCACTGAGTCCAGGCAGGGGTACCAAATGCTGCTCAGGCCAAGTTAGCAAAAGCTGTTATGGGAAAAAAGAAGTCTTTTAGGACTGATAAAACACCGGAGCTGTGACTCCAGCTGGGCTGCAGCGTTTGTGAGCAGTGATGTGCAGCAGCGGGACTGGGAGTGAGCTCTAGGTATGAAGGGCTGTGCAAGAAAATTTGCAGAAGTCCCAAGCATTAAACTCTGCGGGTGAAGCAAGAAGAAAAGAATAACTTCTTCTTTCTGGGTCTTCTGTTGGCAATCCAAAAGGGTTTAGACTTACAAAAAGAAAAAATCCCACAATTTAAAAAATAATACCTGCCTGTTGTCAGAGGCAAAGCAGAGAAATCAAGTCGTACAAGCAGAGCAAATTCAGGAGGTGCCGACAGAATGAAGTAGCTCATGTTTAGCATTAGTATTGTTAAATTCAGTAATGTGTTCTCACATAAGTGTGTGGAAGTACATGCAGCAAAGAAATTTAGGGATGGTATTAAAAAAAAATGGAAAAAAGGATTGAAACAGAGGAATGTGAAGTAATTACTACCAATGTTTAAAAAGTTACAGGCTGGAAAAGTGGCAGATAATGAATGTACATGTAAAGGTTTGAGGGGATGGTTATTCATGATAAAATATTCTAATTGACTTGGGACAGAATTCACTCTGAAAGCATAAAGTTAAATGTGTGTTGCATGGTTGGTGCATTAACACCAGCATTTTTTTTCTCAGAGTGGAGAAAAAGGGAAGTAAAAAAAAAAAAAGAATTAAAAAACACCATTCATGGTAAAGTATACACATTAATGTAATATTTTTAAATTAAAATATAAAGTTCTTCTATTACAGAGATAAGATGGAACTGGCTGGAACAATTATGATGGAGGATTGGTGAGCAACTGTTTAAGAATATAAGCTAATGAATTGTATAAAAATATGTGAAGATACAGTTTATTATATCCTTAATATAATCAAAAGTTCTATGGGTGGAAATGTTTTCTATCTTGGTTAACTGAGATAACTATTCATAACAATCTTTGCTGTTTTGTCTTCCATAGGTAGCACAGACAAATAAGTAACAATTCCAAATTATGGATATTATTAATTTTATGATGCTTAGTGCTTTCTTGCTTGCTTTTATTTTGCTTTATTATCATACATGCATAGATGCGTGGAAAAATATAATCTTCTTTTAGAACAGTTGCTCTTACTGAAGTTCAAATAACAGAAAAGAATTAGCAAACTGTGGTGACAAGGAAAAAGTGGATCCATTTTAAAGGGGTCACCATCTCCAAGTAAGAGGGTCCTTGTTTCCCTTGATGAGTGTGGACATACTTCCTGTTATTGATAGTGATCTTGATAGAGAGAGCACCTGTATATATAACACAGGAAACACATAGCTGAAAAACATAGTATTTTGTAGTTGTATGAGAAGGAAAGATGAACAAATGAAGTGTAGAAATTTTTAGTAGGGTGAGATATATTTCAAAAATATATACACTTAGTGTAGCTTTGCACAGTTTGGAGTTTAATTTAGAGCACCTATGTATACATTGATGGTGCTGGGGTAGGTAGAAAACTAAAGGTCCCCAGTGATGGGAATATCAAATCACTACATACAGGATGATACATGTAGTGGGCTGATGAAAAATTTTATTTTGCTATGGAGGAGATGAGGAGGTCTCTTTAGACACTGACAGCAGGAGGTTTCCTGAGATGAGAGCTGCACAGTGGCTGTGTCAAGCAGCCCAGCCAAGGTGGAGTGCTCCCAGCTGCCTCTCTGGAGGGACACCAGCAAGCAAGAAGCATTTACATGTGCAAATTGCTTACGAAAAGATAATAAGTTTAGAACTGGGTCTATCCAGAGGTGAATATGAAATATATCCTTTGGTTTCCAGTGGGAATGTAATCACTTATATGGGATCCAACTGTGTTTGTGTGTATCTCCAGAATCCAGAAATCACCTCTGCATGTCTAAGCTGTTTGGCAATGCATCAGCATTTAATGTAACTTTAATATAAATGGATTATTTTAATGACACAATACTTTTAGAAGTGATACTAAAATTGCTAGAAACATTTTAATTGTGTAGTGAACAAAGAAACTTTTGAACTGTGTACATTTGGGCTAGGTTTTGATTGGTTGTTGCAGAAAACAGCATCTACCTGTAATTTTTGTAGTCTCACAGGGACTAAAGCAAGGTTTGCAGTATCTCACAAAAATGAACAAGTTGCTCTTACTACAAGAGCAATAAAAGATGCTGGCCATCATATTTGGTGTAAATATTTCCTTGTTGGCTCTCCCATCACCTACTGAAATTTTGTCAAGTCTAGAAGTGTAATCCTGGGAATTGCAAGAATTCAGTTAATTGTGCAAACCATAAACTGGTTATAAAATAAAATATTATGTAAACCAAGGAGCAGCCATGCACCAAAGTCGAGAGCTACAGGCCACCCTCAGACCCACACGAGGCAAGACCAGGTAGGAAAGAGCAAATGTCCCCAAGAAGATCAACTGCTCGGTCCTGGTGAGGAGCCGTGCGGCGCAGGAGGGTTTGCAATGTCCTTGCTGGACTCGTGTGTGACAGCTCCTGCCCACGGGCTGGCAGAAGGGGTCTATTTGCCTGTAGCCCATGAAACACAGCCTGGCCACTGCCAGAAAGAGGCCACAGGCCAGTTACTAATGCTGCAAAACCTGAGAGAGGGATTTGTAAACCTTGCTTTGGTTGGGACACGCAGGGATCCAGCAGCCCCGGCACTGTGAACTCCCCCACGGGGCAGCAGCTGCATCAACAGAGAGACGTGACCTTGGGGCTGGGAAACATCACTCTCAACAGCAAGGAGGGCCAGGAGCAGCTCTGCAAGGTGTGCACAGCTCTGCCTGGAGGGTCACTGCAATGGACCGAGCCCTAAGGACCAAGGACCACTGCAAGGGGAGCCTTAAAGATGGGGTAGACACAGCCCCAGGTGGACTCCAGCAGAGGAGGAGGCAGAATCACCACAACCACCATCCCACCATTGCCACTGTGCTGCTGGAGCAAAGGACTTGTTGGGCCCATGACACCTGCAGCCCTCTCCCTTCTCCTGGGGGACAGACAGCACCTCTGAATCTGATGCCCTGGGAGTGGAGGCCTGAGCAAAGCTCGGGAAAAGCTGCAGCAGCTCAAATGCTCTTATATGTTAGTTTTGACTCTTTCTCTCTAATATTCTAGGTAATATTGTTTGTCATTTTTTAGCATTGTTGTAATTGAGGAGTACTCTCTGAGCACACTGGTAAAACTTTTAAGTAGACTAACAATAAATTAAATGCCTTCTCATACTAGCTGTGTTTCTCTAGCCAACTTAAATGACAAAAGTAGTAGTAAAACAACATTGGCTTCCATAAGGGAAGAATTTTCTAAGATGAAACAATGATGGAGAGAAAGATGAGCATCCAAAGGTAACGTCAGAGAACTGGGTCTGGTTGAGTGTCACTCTTCGTTGTCTTTCCAGGCTACATCATCAAGCCCAGGCCTTTTTGGCCTTTCCCTGCAGTGCTGCCACTTGCTCAACAAACGATTAAATGATCTCTCTGCTCACAGTGCAGGTAATTCAGTGAAATGCCCGATTTCCAAAGACATCCTCACAGGTCCTGAGAACCACTGTGCACAAGCCCCATCTCTGACACCAGCAGCCCACATACAGAACATCGTATCTCAGGTATTTTAGGAGGTGCACAAGGTTGTTCAAACACAGAGCAAGCTGCTGGCTCCTCCATCTCACCAGGGAATAACTAGAGTACAAATCTGGGTCAGGTCAGAAGAGCAGCCATTGATTTACAAAAGCTACAGGAGAGAAACAGGTTCTGCTGCTGTGAGCCCTGTTTGCAGAGTGGATAGAAGGTTTACACTCCCTTAGAGGTGCTATGCAAAAGACAAACAGTGGGGTACGAATTGCACACACCTGTCACACACACAGGGCTGCCAGACCACTCACGGCCAGTCTGGATTCTTTCTTCAGCACAGGAAGTGCTTTATCACAGAGGTTACACAGAGATTACTGCTTCAGGAGGCAGGGTGAAGGTTCAGTCGAGGAGCTACTTACACCCTAGCATTTCTACTTCCACAGTCCTCCAGAAGTTCTTCACGGCAATCAACAGTGCAGGGACACTGCCCGTTAAATGGGGACACAGAGCTGCTGGCAGCTGTGATAGGGGGGTTTATCCCTCAGGAGGATGGGTGATACAGACTTCACACTGTGAGACGCAGCTGCTGCACCACATCCCTGACACTCGCCCGCATAAACACTTGGTAACAAAATTCCTGATTCCCCACTGTGAGCCAGCTCAGTCCCTGCTGTCACCAGCAGCCCTCAGGAGAGTCACCCTGGAGCATTGCGTGGTGCCAGTACAGCACTGAGCCACCCCCTACCAGCCATGCCCAGGCACTGTTCCTGTCTATCAGGCTCCTAGCCAGACTCTGGCCTGCCAAGAAGGGAATTTGAAAGGATTTGCTTTACCTTGGCATTGATTTTTACACATCTTCCCATTCAGGGTCCACCACACAATTTTTCTGAGCTCCGCATCAACGGAGTTTCATCACAGGTTAATATCCCAGGGGTGATGAAGAAGTGACCCAGCAGCCAAGGCTGTGCACACTTCTTACGGGAACAAGAGAATACACTTCAGGGGAAGGGGAGCCAGGAGATTTTAATTAAAAAAATATACAAAAACAAGAAGAAATTTCCTTCTGACAGGAGCATCTCCAAGCAGTACCAGGACAAGGCACCAAAACTGGCAAGGTCAGTATTTACAAAAACCAGCTAGTCTGAGAACAGCAAAGCCTGATTGTCAGGCAAGCAGGTACCCATACCTCTCACTTGTCTCTGTGCTCTCTGTACCCCTGCAAATCTGTCCCTAGATTGCCCAAGTCAAGCACTGGAACAGCAGCACCTACTGTGCGTGGCTGTGTGAGCACTGAGCCCAGTGAGCCTGGCAGAGTCACACCTGGGCTCAGGAACCACAGTGATTCCCCATCCTCCTCCAAGGCTGCACATAAACCTCTCCCCCTTCTCCAGGGCACTTTTCATCCCTCAGACAGTGATCTCCTACCAACACTGCAGACCCTTAATTTCATTTTAAGGGGGCTTTAAAACTCCCCCTAATTACAGCAATCGTCAATTTGTTTAATCATCCGAATTCCTCTGTGTGCCAGGTTGCCTTCCTGGCCTTGGGACTAGGCTTTCTGGCACATCTAAAAAGCACCCCTGCACACCTGACCCTTAAAACATCAACTCTCCTCCTGTCTTCTTGCTCATTATCTTAGGTGCCCTTTGACTAAATAATCTGAATTCATATTCCTCAAATTTCAAATCAGTGTCAAAGCATCTATTAAAAGAACGGTACAATTACAGCATTTTCTGTTGGGTCTGAGATGTAAATCATTTCAGTACCTTCTGTCTAATAACAGTGAACCACAATATTGTCCCTTAGGTCTGACATATAAATCATTTCAGTACATTATGCCTAATTACACTGAACTAGTGAAAGTGTGTCTGGAGGTAGGCAAGGGAAAAAAAAGGTTATTTACATGCAATGGTTTTTTTTCCTTTCTTTTCTTTCTTTGGCAAAAATGATAGAGAAAAACATTTTGCATAAACCTCAGCTTTCCCTTTGTCTTGTTCTTTTCCTTTTGATGTCTGAATAAAAAGAGAGTAAGGAAAGTTTACATTCATAGAAATAAATGCTGTCAGATTCACAGAACTGCTTGTGTTGTGTTGATTGTTCCCTGGCATCTCCCAAGCCTATTAAAGCACTCGAAGGTATTCAAGGGAAAGTGTTGTAGAAATGTTTTTCTTTAATAAAAATCAGTTTAGCTATCCAAACAAGTGTGATATGTCCAAGGGCAGGCTACGGTAATACAGGCAGGACTCAAACTGGCCTGTTTTGTTTGTCACATCACAAAGTTATTCCAAAATATTCCCTGCTACATCTCAGCTATTTCAGATATCTCAAATCTCTCTCATAGAGAAGCAACTTTGTCCTTTTAGGACATATGTTTGCATTTTTACAGGTAAAATATCAACTGGTCATTGGGCTCACACATTTCCAGTCTCCAGATAGATGCATTCCTAGACAGAGGAGGAATGCAGGGAGGATAGAAGTGAGCATAAAAGAGGACAAAGGCAAAATAGGAACTGGTACACATCTGGAAAAACCCTCAGGTAAGGCTCCTAGGACTTCCCAGTCCCTGCAGAAGTAAGCAGTGGTATAACTCCCCCACTGCAGGTAATTCCTGGCAGGAGCATGGTTATTATTAAGAATCTTAGCAACGAAAAGTCTCAACAGTGGTTCCACTTGCTAGGTCACCATTCAACATATCCTGTAAACTCACCAGTCTGGCTGAAAAAGAATAACAGCTACAAAAGCAGGGAAACTTGAGGCACTTGTTGCACTCTTTTGTTCATCCTTCCCCCACTTTATCTGATATTCCTCTTTTCCTCACCCTATTTTAGGTTATTTTTTGTGACTCCTTCAATGTCCTTCAATTCTGGTGGAAAAGTCTACTTTTAGCCTGCACCACAGATGTTTCAAAGGCAGTAACTGACTCAAGTTAGTCTTGTGATGGAAACCATGCTGTAGCTTTACGTTGCCATGGCTTCTTTAGTTGACAAAATAGTACTTTTGACAGACAACTTCTACCTCCTTCACAGCCCTCTTATTTCACACAGGTTGGTGGTAACTTGAAGGACAAAAAATGAAATGACCTTGTAGGAAAAAAGGAGGTATAAGGGAAAGCTGGTGGCAGCAGTGGACACTGGCCCGAGGCCTCTTCATTCCCAGGGCTTTACCACCGGCCGTCCTTCTGACTCCACTCGATGCAAGTTGGATTTTTCAGAAACAAAATGTAGCCCAGTACTGGTAACTGCTGATTCACTCAGACAATCTGTGAGGGTGTCCTGGATTTAGTGAAGCTTGACCGATATGTTTTCCTGTGCTCCTCAGCGGAGTTGCTGGTGGGGTGACACACACACAATATCGCTCTCCCCGCAGTGCAATGCTTGTGGCCTGCAAAGATCAGAGGATATCCTGACCTGGAAGGGACCCACAAGGATCATTGGCTCCAGCTCCTGACCCTGCACTCCCCAGGAATCTTGTGCCTGAGAGTGTTGTCCAAATGTTTCTTGAACTCTGGCAGGCTTGGTTCTGGATATCAGAACGTACCCACACTTCAATTCAGTGCTTCTGAAGCTACAGTGAAGGCATCAGCCACCAGGTATTAACCTCTGCTTCCTCCTCCTCTGGGAAAGCAGGGAGCGGGATCTAGGGAAGCACCAGTGTTTGGTACTGCAGTGCAGCCCTCTGCAGAGGAGGAGGAAATGTCTAAATCGGTTCCTGTCAGATGTAGGCGTTAAGCCACGTCCAACCCTCTGTGCACATCCCAACTTCTCCAGCCAGAAGCTGGCCCCTGATCTTCCTCTATTCTCCCCCATAAAATCTTTATTAAGGAGAGGGGGAGAAAGACACAGAGAGACAGAGATGTCATGAAAAAGAAATCAGTCAAAACATACCAGCTACTGCTTCGCTCTGCGTTTGCATCTCAGCCTCATTATGTCACCTGAACAATAGGAATTCTCCCAGTCTATTTTAAGGTGGCAGCTACCTTGGAAAGCTCAAAATCTGACATTCTCTGGGTGGAACCCTGGGGAAATAAAGTTGCTTCAGATTTCCCATAAAACTTCTTCAACCAACATGAAACTAACAACATCTGTCCCAAAGCTTGATGTTACAATAAACAGTGCTGAAACGCAGCTTTGGGAAGAACTTGACCCAAGCTTTAGTTCTGAAGGAATATGCAAACTTGGGATCTGGCCTGAGAACTTGAAGTGACACAGATGAGTTTTATCCTGAAGATTATAGTCAGATATTATATATCCTTCAGGTCAGTCACGAACAGTAATTCCCTCTCAAATCCCATGGATGTCCAGTTCAGCCAGATCAAGATGAGCTGGAATGCTTTAGTCATAAATTGCAACTGCAGCCTCCTTGGGAAGGTTGACTGAAGTTATTCTGTGAGGACAAATCAAAGTATCTTTGTCAGCAGCCTTGACCAAGCAGGAAAATAAAATGAGAATTTTCCAGGAAAAGCGTTTAAGGATGTATGTTCCTCTTGAGGCACACGTACTCTCCTCAGAGAAAGGCTCTCCATAGAAAGGACAGGGTGTCCCAAACCTCTCAGCTACGAGTTAGGCAGAGGAGTCCTGGCAAAGGCCAAGAAAGCAGGCAGGACCATATCTCCGGGCCACAGTGATTCAGTGGAAGTCCAGCCCACTCTTCTTTTGCTCCCAGGTAATAAATAATTTGCAGCCTGCCAAGTTCTGCTTCAGGTTTCACTCCCCAGCATTCCTAGATGTTGAAACTCCCACAGTCTCTCTTGTGCTGTCAGAAAATAGCTCTTCATTAAAATACAGGGTTGCTAAGGTATGGCATGTGGTATATCCCCAGCCATTAATATTTCTGAAACACAGACCTTGACTATTACAATGGGCACATCTCACTGCAGAGCTGATGATGTGGGAAGGGATGTGCAGATACCCCCAGGAGGTGAGCTGGCCCTGAGCTGGATTCATACCATGCCATGAGGGTCAGCTCCCAGATGCTTTTGGAAGGGAGTGCAACAGCGCTTTTTTAACAACAGAAATCTTTAAAATAGAGCTGACGTGTGGTACATCAATGCTTTGCAGAGAAACTGGATTTATCCACACACATGAAGCAAGACATGTAGTAGACATGTGACAGTGCCTGGCATTCCTCTCTGAGGTCTGGTCACAGAAAATATCAGAGTAGCACCCCTCTATAAAAAAAGATATTGAAAGGAGTATGCAAGGCAATCCAGTGTCTATGGATACACACTGCAGTGCCCAGCTGTAGCATTCTCTTTTGTTTTGTTTCCTAGGCCAAGGGAGGGAAATAATGGTATCTTTATTCAGGGGTCCCTGCACTGCTTGCTTCGCCTCTGTGGAAATTAATTTTGTAACCTCTATCACACCCCACCAACTGCAGCCAGGGCAGCTTGGGATTTCATTAAAGGGGAGCTGGAGATGGTTATCAGATACAATGAAAGCACAGAGGCAGCAGCCTAGTCAGGAGTACTGCATTTGTTGAGGGAGCCATGGAAAGGACCTTACATTGATCTCAAAGGCTTCCAGGATCAGTTTCAAAACAGAAAGGTGATGTCTGTTGATGACCCTTGTTTGAGTCTCTGGCACTTTTCTCATCAATCCTACCTAGAAAAAAAGGAGTCAATAAGAGCTCTGAACCCTACTTTATATAGCAAGAAATAACATGGATTTGGTAAGGTAGAAAGCGGATACAGAGAACAGCCAAAGCCAAGAAAACAAAGTATGTGATGGGTTTGGTGAAGGTCAGAGTGGGTGGCAAAACAGTGACCAAAAGGTCTTCAAGAAAAAGGATGGCAGTTTGAAAGGATGTCATGATAAAAAGTGTTCAGATTGTGATGAGCAGATGGGGACAAAAGACAGAAGCAAAGGCAGGGAAGAAATTAAGATGGCAGATCACAAAATTTGTTTATCTAAGAGGACTTAAAAGGAATCCTTCTTAAAGGTAACTGAACAATGACACCATTTCATTGCTTTTAAATTCAGCACCAGCCTGAGCTTTGCCATGAGGCACAACTGAATTAATATTTAGAATTGTACTGCCTACAAAACTGAAAGACAGGATTTAGTGTTTTTATAACAAGTGTTTTATTCTGATTCTCTATCTGATGCAGACAGGAAAATTTACAGACAACAAAGTCACACAACACTCTAAAAAACACTTTGTAGGTGTGAAGAAGGTATTCTTTAGGGAAGAGGTACTTAAAAGTATGTTTCAGGAGACTGGCAATCTCAGCACATGTGCACAGTGTCAAGTAAAACCAAAACCCAACATTACTATGATTTCATTTCTATTCTATATAATTCCTCTCTATAGATATGTACATATTCATATATATAGAACTATATATGTACACACACAGAGCCATATATATATTTCTACTCATACCAAACCTGTAGGGAATTAGTAGCTCCAATGAAGTCAGCTGATGTCAAGAGAAAAAAAAAAAAGGGTAAAGGAGAGAAGAATCAGTTCCAGGGTCTTTTGAACACTGATTATTTGGCAGCTAATCAGTGCTTGAAAAGGTCACAGAACGAAGCCATTTCTAAGGTAATACCGTGAAATGTTTTACAGTGTCAAAAGATGGGCAAAAGTACGTGCCTCTGACAGATTTCACAAAACTACCCACTTAAGACAAGAAAAATCAGATGTATGAATGCATCCTGAAAGGACATCTCGAAGCATAGTAAATGAATGAAAAAAACCCGTAGTTTTCCATTCCCTTGTCCAAACTGATGCACTTGTTGGCAGCTGGGCTGTCTTTTCTGTTGAACTGAAGTGTCTGTGCAAGAAACGACTCCTAAATTAAGGCTGCTTGGCACTTGCCAACGCACAGCTCTTTTCAGCTGGCTACGGTTTCGCTTACAAAGCATCACATATTTGAAGATTTCCCTGCTGGAGGTCTGCGTCAGGATAGGTTATTATGTTCTAAAATAGTTCTTCCAGAAACAGGCATTTCTGAAAACCAGGCTCAGGGGATTTACACGATTCTGCCTTTTTAAAACAAAGCGTCCAATTACTATGTTAAAAAAGTTGTGACACAACACTTTTGGAGCTGGGCCTCGGAATTTGGTAGGGTTGTCACTCCGGTACACGCCTTTTGCCATAACCTGCGTGTCTGCAGAGGGGTGTGCAGTGTCCATCTCAGCTCCCCGGACACCCTGGTGCCAGCAGAGCCTTCTCCAGCTCTGTCTCTGTCAGCGCCACCGGGGCAGGAACTGAGAACAGCAGGATCACTTCGTGCGTGTGCCGGTGTTCCTCACGCCTCCCTGGCAGCACTGAGAGGCAGGGATAAAAAACCTGATTTCTGGTGCAGTGCCACTTTGCCTCAGCCCCAGCAGCGTGCTAGCAGGGCCGTGTGCGCTGTTTGCGTGGCAGCCCGCTGAGTCAGAGCGGCAGCAGCCCCTCCGTGTCCCCGTGTCACCACGCGGCCGCGCCACCAGCAGCGCCGTCACCGCCGGGCTCACAGGGAGCCCGCGGCGAGAGCGGAGCCCGGCACCAGAACCGCAGCTTTCGGTGCCATGCGGGGAGGAACAAGGTCACGGGCTGAAAACCCAGCAGGGATGCAAGGAGCAGGGCAGGAAGGAGAGAGAGGAGCCAGTGGTAGCGTGGGGAGGTGACAAGCGGCGAAAACAGAGACTGCCGGAGGAACAAAGCACAGTGGGGCTGCAGAGAACAGGGGAAAAAAAGGGATCAAAAAAGTGGAGACAGGTAAAGGAGCCAGTGATGAGCACCACCTTCCCCAAGGCACCTGGAGCCGACATCTAAGCACCAACACTGCCCACAAGTAACAGCGAAATCTCTGGCAGAGCATTCTTCTCTGCCTTGGCTTTCCCCTCACTTCCCGTGGCAAACATCCCCCAGCTTCTCCTTCAGCCTTTTGACATAAAAATACCAATGCTGCTGAAATGAGTTTTATGGGGGAAATGGCTTTGTGTCTATTTTTAGGAATAACAGTAGAATTTTATGTCCTAAATTTGCACTGGACTGAGTGTTAAAAGCTGTTGTTTTTCGGTGCCTCCGGTTTGTTTTGACAGGGAGCCAAAGCTTCCAGAAGCCCAGAGCTTACCTGCAGCTCGATAGAGCAAACGAAGCAGGGTGAGATAGACAGCAGGCTCCCTCCCACTGCTCCTCCCCTTCCCAGGAATGTGGCACAGGAATCGTGGTGCTGTTCTCTCCTTCACAGAGAGCATGCATGGAGCAGGAACCTTCCCACGCTCAGGAGCTTGGAAGCAGGAGTCAGTTAGAGAGCCTGGATAGGAAATACAGCGTAATCTTCATCTTCCCATCTCTTCCTCCAAAGTCCTAGATGGAGCAGGAAATTCACCAACTCCACATATCAGAAGGGGAAAAGTAAAAACCCCGACCAAAACCAAAAAGACACAACCGCCTCCATCAAACCAGAACTAGCATACAAGCTGAAAATAAAATTCCCTGTCCCATACTGAAACCTTACATCAAATGAAACCCTCTAAAGCCTTCATCTATCAGCTGCTCAGCTTTCTTCACTGAAAAGCTTCCTCCAGCTGCTGGTTAACCAGCAGTCAGCCCTGGAGCTTAAGTAGTAATAGTTACTGCACCAAATGGGGCTTCTGATTAAAATCCCAGTCATGAAGAAACCAGCAATTACAAATTCTGAACCTCTGTTTCCTTTACTTTTGCCACTTAAATGCACATCAGAAAGTTCATCTTCAAATTGCCTTTAGAAACAAATTTAATAAGAAGTCCAGCACTCTGGAGTTAGGAATGGTGGGATGGAGGCTGGAGCTACATGTTCAATGTATACTTTATGAAAGGGTGATGATGGTGCCATCCTTGCTCTTGTAATCCCATGACACTTTTATCCCCAAGTATGTACACAGGGACAGGATAATCATGTGCTACCCAATCCATTGGAAATCTGGCATTTTTCAAGTGTTCTACTTCTCTGACCTAAATCGTATCTCTCTAACGTACGTTCAGCTACAATAAGAAATCCCTCTGAGGAACTTCATCCCAAGAATGCACTCTCATTGAGTATATCACTAAGCTAATCCCTCCTCAGCAGGGAGACATGGATCCCTCTGAGCTGTGACAACTAAGCCATTGTACCTGGTATAGTACAGGATAGTAGAAGTGGCCATCTAATACTGCCAAAAGCAGGCACTTCCCCAAGTCCTTAAGCTGCACTAATTCTGCAGGGAAGGTGCAACAATCACTACAGACCAGACCAAATACAAGAAAAATTGATAGGATGGGGATAAAGATCTGCTGGTCAAATACCAACAGGAGCACAGCCACAGGAGCTCTTCCTGCACTCTGTACCTGAGTTCCCACCACCAAACTCAGAGCATCCCACCCTTTTGCCTGTGCACACGTGCAAAGATATACCCCTGAAAAATAACAAATGCCCTCTTCCTTTTATACTTATCATGAAGCTGTCCATGGAATATTAGTTTTCAAACTCATCCAAGGACAGAATTGTTGTCTCTAAAGACAGCTGAAGGCTACCAGGCACTTCTTTGGCTAAGCAGCCTTGTATGAGCTATTCTGCTTTGTGTTCCCCTTATAGAAAAGGGATCTCCCTACTCCACTAACTACATCTATTGCAACATCTGCCATTACTGTGCAAACAACCATGACATGCAGTCTGTTGTAATCCAGTAAACTTACTGTTTCGAACACCTGTAAATGTTTACAACAGTCATATCAAATGCTTACAAAAGGACAAAGCAAAATTCCATATCTAAACATCCCCAAGTCCCAGAGACAGCACTGGATCTTAATGTCAGGCAAACACACATCTCTCTCCTGGGCGGAGTGAAACTACAAGATCTGAACATTCTTCTCTCTCCCATCTGCCCCTTATGCTCAGAAAATGCTAATTATTACCATAGTCTTTTGTTCTTTCCCCTATTTCTGCTTCTATACAAATGCAAGTTCCTGATAGTATGAAATGCTTCAGATAATGAGAACAAAACCAGAGCCTACTTCAAAGAACAAATACCTTCCAGCTGCCTTCACCTGCACACAACAGAGCCTGTACAAAGTTAGCCTTGGTTCTGCACTTCCCACTCCTCTGTTCATCAGGGGACTTTAGATCCTTTGCAATGCCCAAGTGATTTCCACTTTCCCTGAACCCACACAGGGCAAAAAGAAAAGGTGCAAGCTTACCGCTAGAATCTCTCCCACCTCTGCCGCTTTAGAGTGACTGTCTGGTTAAGACTTGAATTATACACACACACACTTTTACCTGGGTTTCTCCTCCACATCCTAACTCCCATTGCAGGGAGATTTTTGGCTGTATCTTAGACAAGCACTGGGGTTTAGTTTAGCAGGAACAAGTCAAACAGGAACACAGCCACCCCTTTTAACTGAGCAGCACACAGAGCACTCTGCACCAAACTGTAAGTATTTCAGGTCCTTCAGAGAGAAATGCCATGTTTAAGAGGCACAGACTGCTGTCTCTTAGTCACCTCCTTTTTAAAAGGAGGACCTGCAATGCAAACTCAAGCAAATCACACTTAAAATAGCATCAGAAGGAAAGAGATGCAGCATAGCAATGGAAGTGTCCTGTGAATGGTGTGAATGAGATCTTCCTTCACATCACCTCTACCCAGAGTAGGATGTTTTAGTCAAGCATCATTCCCAAACCACCTCTGCCTCGACTTGGGGATGAGAGATGATAAAATTGCTAATACTCTGCCAGAAGGGCCTTTAAGTAAAAATGTTGCAGCAGCCTGGCAGCAGTTTTACTGAGATCACAGAAATCCATTCAAGTAAGAGTAATACTCAGTAAACAAAAGGCTGGAAGGCAAATGTGAGATTTCTCCCCTTACACTTCCCTACATGTACCAGAAATTCTTACATGAGAGAGAGGTAGGGAAGGAAGTAACTATGAGACCAAGAAGAACTCCATGCTTGCAGAAACCAGACTTGTCAGCAGCTGCTGAACGTCTTTGCCACAAAACACATAATGAGACAGACAGGAGCTCACCTTCTTTGGCTAAATTTCAGATTTCCTGCAAGATGAAAAAAAGCTTGCACAGAAACATTATCAACCAGGTCATACTCCTCCTCACCACTCAAAGCAATCTTTTGAAGTTTTTGGGCAGTTTTAACTCCAGGTTATGAAGAGAGGGGCCTCAAAATTGCTTAGTTCTTTAAAGTCCTGCAAAACCAGGACTGGAGAGCAATCCTTATCAGTGCCCCAAGCAAAATAAAAAGACAGAAGCATTTCATCCTTGTCAGGCATCAGGGACTCTGTAAAGCTCTCGAGATTCACAGCCAAGCAAGCTTCACTGGATTTTTAAAATTTACTGTTGTTCTAAGTGAAGACAGGCCCAAGAAGGAAACACAACACACTATTTCTGGCTTTTGCAGAATGGTAATGCAGTACCACAGCTTGTGTTTCTCGTCTAAAATAGAGTTCATCAACCAGCCAGCCCCTTCCCACACCAATGTCAGAGCCTTCCCAATCACCTCATCCTTGTAGCTGGCAATTGTGTCCTCAACTGCAGCTTCACCTGTTCCTTACCTGTTCATCCATCTGCTGACATTTTTCCTACAGCTCTGGAAGAAATCTGCAGAAACAAGCTTGCCCTGTAAGAATAAGGCTGTGGCAGTGACCACAGCCAACCCCAGAGCCCCACATAAGGCAACTTTTTCTAACAGAGCCACAAGACACGTATGTGATTTCAAAAGTTCTTCTAACATCCATGGAGAGCATAAGTGAAATGCTTTTACACTTGACAAACACACTGTCCAGTGTTTTCCTCTTTCCAAAACTGTGTTTTGCTGAAATGGTAGCAAGGAAGTATTTCCCTTTTGAGTCCACCCACAGGATGAGATCATAGCACGGGTGACATGAACTCTAAACCAGCTCACGTCAGGCAAATGTCACAGCACCACTGCTGGCCCAAGCTGCAGTCTAAGAGCACAGATTCTGAGATCTCCAGGAATGCATAGTGCAGTCTGTTCTGCACTGCAATTTCCTTGCTACCTTCTTTACCTCAGGCACCACCACATTCCAGGCAAAAGATCACTGTAGTGGCACATTTTCCTGTGCCAGCCCTTGTTTGACAATCCTAGGCTACTGCACTACTACAAAATTGCAGCTGATGCCAACGACGTCTCCTCTGCCTCTAGATGGGCTGTAACCAATGGCCTTGTTCCCTACAGATAAGTTATCTGTGTTCACACACCAAGTGTCTCAAGGAGGAGCAGCCAAAACATAGCAGGCTAAACTCTCCCAGAGCCATCAAAAGTGATACAGGAGGAGGGAGCAGCGTCTAAGCTAAAACAGCAAGCCAAAGCCTACTGCTTTAAAGCTGCAGAGGACTTGCTTAAGTCTCATGGGATTTTTAAGAATTCACCTTACATGTATTTTTCAAATAAAAAGGCTTTATGAAACGTAATTTTTAGCATCTCACACCAACATTCTACCAAAATCATATGGTCTTAATATTTGCTAGAATAAGTGCCCCAGTCTCCATCATACCAATAGAATGATCCTCTCATCTCAGTTCTTCAGCTACAGCTTTAGAAGTTGATCAGTTGCTAGCAGGTTTCTGCCTAACATTTGAACACAAATGAAAAAGTCACAGAAGTCCAGATACTTAATACCCAATTCACCATTCCCCAAGCCATTTCAGAAGCCAAAACCTCAAGTTTCTTGCAGAAGGTGGATTTTTGCTTAGCTTGCTGTCTTCTAAAAGTCATGGAAAGACATTTGGCACCCAGAATTCCATTAAATGAGACATTTCCTGTTTTCTCTTTAACAGGAGTAAATTGAAGGCTTTCAAGAGTCCAACTGGTACGCACAAAGCTCTGCTTGACACTTTCCAAAATCGACAAAACTTTTTTGCCACCTATACAGAGAGGGATGCTCATCAACAGCTTGTCACTGTGCTGCAGAAACTTAACGCAAGGAATGAAAGATGAGTTTTGTAATTTGGCTGACAGACTCTATAACAATAACTCTAAAAGGACAGCAGAGATCAGTTCAGGACAAAACATACTTTATTGTACTGTAATGTCAGAAGTACAAGAAAAGTACTGCAGAGAACCATGCTCATGGCGCTTCCAGGGTCTGTGAAGGACAGAAGTACAAGATAATGGGGTACTACTGTACTCAGTGCAAAAACTGATTCATTTGAGGCACAAGTACACTATTGTTTAAGCAGCTTGATTCAAGCACAGCTCTGGTATGTGATCTACTCTGTTTTCTTTCTATGTGACATTTCTAGAACAAAGCTACCTTTACATGAAAGAGGCAGTAGATTCAAGTCAGGGGTGTCCAACTTGCCACTTGGCAGCCAAAAAAATTAAGAAAAACACTCTGCATAGTCACCCTCCACATCTTAAGTTTCAGATATGGAGCTGTGGCTAGAGAAGAAAAGTTATTCTGGAAGGTCAGAATCCAGATCTGTTTGGTTGGGTGGGGTTCCCCCCTTTCCTACGTCTGTGGGTAACTTATTTCACATTGACCACAATTTATCTAATAAGAAAAAAAACCACAACCAACTCACATCTTGGATAAGAAATCATACATATCTAACATTCAAATAAATTTCAGCCCTTGAGATCTTAACTTATGGCTTAAGACACAATGAAAGTGTTTGGGCACCCTTGAGTTAAGTTAACGAAGAGCATTTTTGCTAAAAAAGGCAAGCAAGATCACTGTTTTAAACAGAGCTGACCTCTACAAGAACAAAGCAGGAATCCAAGTCACTAGTTACTACTAGGCTGACATGTACTGCTGCCCAGAAAGATAAAAACATAACATCACAATGAAAAGGTTCAACAAAGTTGAAAGATAAAGGTTTCAACACCAGAAGCAGCATTTGAAAACAAGCTGTTTAAGTTAATCTTTTCAAGAGATGCAGATTGCATAACTCTAGGCATGAACAAACATGCTGGCAATCTTCTCCTTTTACACAGCAGCTGTGTTTAACATAGGAAGTTCTGGGTTTAAAGAATGCTACTTGAAGAATTAAGATTTGCAATTCCCTGTCTAACTTAATGAGATTAGTAGAGAAATGGAAAAAAAAATGACTACTGAAACAGTAGTTTCTCAGTGGATCCCTATCATTACAAACACAGCTGGATTTGTAAGCAATGCAAGACTAAACAGACAGCTATTACTTTATATTATTACTATGCTCATAAGTTACATCTGTTAAAGTTAAAAAAAGCCAAGCAGTTTTGCCCTATTTCAAGAATAGTTTCCAATCAACACCAGTTTACATGGTGAATGGGACTTCACAAATAAACAAGGAATGGTGACATCTTTGGGTCAAGAATGACAAGAAATAATGGGCTCTGTGCTACCAATCAACCTCAACAAGAATATGGCACATGGGCCAGCCCAAGCCGTACCAACACTGAACCTTTAGCACTCAGCACAAATTCAGATCTCTTCACTTTAGCTAGCAAACCAGGTGAAAAGGTTGGGTAAAAAAAACCCAAAAAACCAAAACCTAACTAAAAACTTAAGCCAAAAGTTGGAATATACTTTTAAAAAACCATCTGTAGTTTTAAAATAACTTGATGCTGACATCAGTTTGTGCAAACTAAAAAAAAAAAACTTCATTGAATTTCTCTCTCACAAAAGACAAATCCTGCAAATATTTTCCTTTTTAACCCACTGTACCTGAAGATACAATCTCAAATCTAACAGATGTAAATGAAAGAGAGAAAAAGTTACAGCATCTGCACAACATTCTTTCTACAAACAGCTGCTGGAGGGAAAGTAAAATATAAAAGGAATAAAGAAAGGAAGGTTCCATCTGAAATATTCTCACAATCTTTCCCACTTTGTAGTCCATGAATCCAACTCTGATGCTAAGGTGACAGTGTATGTAAGCAGATTTTTTTGTTGATTTTATTATATTTGAGTTTCAATTGAAGAGAACCTGAGAAGAGACTGGAGCCTCTTCAGGAATTGTCAGATGGAACATGCTCCTCGAAGCCTTCGCTCTCCCGGACCAGGGCTCTTTCCAGGATCACGCGGCCCTCCTTGTAGCGCTGGCTGTCTTCAGTGGCAAACTCATAGATCCAGCCCAATTTGCTGTTGCAGTTCTTGCAGCTCACATCTCGGACCATGTGGCGGCCAGTGAGCATGACCCGGTCCTGAACTTCACTGTACTGCAGATTTACCACCTGGCACAAACACACAGAGCACAAGGAACACAAAGGATTAGTCTGCCTACAGGAAACCTGGTAAATGACTAGCAGCATGGTACAAGGAAAGAGCCTGTGGCACCACAAGCGAACTGAAAACTGCAGAGTACAAAATCTCCTTGAGAGGGTAACACCTTAAAGACGTGCTTCACAACAATGTAAAACCCTCACATTTTAACTGCAAGATGTGAATTGCTATCACAAAATGTGCAAAAGTGCTGTGTTCAACTCCAGGTGAGAAACTCCCAGTGAACTGCTTGTAAATTTATATTAATCCAGTTGTAACATATGTAACCCATTTCTAGCAGCTCATGTGATCACCAACTCCCAGACTCAGAACCAAAATATTAAAATAGGTGCTTCTTTTAAAATAATTATCTAAGAAAAAGCCAGGGTCAGTGGCTGAGAATGTAGACATGAAACGTGCACCTTTTTGTGTGCTGTATCAACAGTTTAAAATATACTTTTAACTTTTTTTGCAGCACCACCACAAAACCAGGATGTATAATTTGTTAAAGAGTTGATGTCAGAACTATAGCCAAACTGCTGATATGCAGATTCTAAAAGATGGGACTGCACTGCTGTCTCAGCTTTGCACCTGACTGCTTCACGTGTACAGCTTCTGACTGCAGAAATGCAAAAACTCAAACTGCTGTGATTAAACCCACTATTTAACATCAAAAAAATCTGAACCCCAGGAACCAGTGCTTATTGGATGAGGAAGCAATCTCTCACTACTGACAGGATTCAGGATACCAGAAGTCCCAGAGCAAAACACAGTTAAGACACTACGGATGCCTCTATCAACTCTGCCCATGGCCAAATGGCTTCCAAGAAAGAAACAAAACTAAAATACACCAAGAAAGCAAAGGACAATCACAATTTTTTCAATTAATCTAATGGGCAAGTCTTTATGGAAGGTTAACAAATAATCCTACAATTCACTCAAAAGTTATGACTTCTGTATTTCAATCTATTGAATTTGATCAATTAAAAACTATTAAACTTACTATTAAACTTAACCAGAGTATTACTGCCTGTAAAAGAGATTGTAGTTGTCAGACTACTCTTAACTTAAATGCATTTCAGAAATTAAACAGAATATTATCTAGACTATTTTTTTAACTGCATAAAAGTAAAAATACCTTTGGAACCGTTTGACAGACACCAGATACTTTCAGAGTGAATTTGCGGTTTGTATTACAGAAGTCTTCAAAGTTAAAACTCCATCGATTTTGGCCTGATGCCTCTGTATACACAGTCGTCTTTATAGTCTTTCAGTATTGCAGACAAAACCAATTTAGTTAAGTTTCCCATTAACAGCAAATGTCAAATTTGACTTCAAAGACAGTTGAACAAAACAAAAGTTAAAATAGTAATTATGCAACACTTTAGCCAAGAAGTTTTTTCAATCTCATGACAGATTCATATCCCACAGACTCATTTTTCAGAAGTAAACAGCAGTTCCTCCAGCCTCTTACTGACCTTATTAAAAAGAAAGGCCCTTCCCGTGGCCCCTGTAAAGCGAGTGGAGATGAGCTCGGAGCGGTTGGTCAGGATCGTGTCGCAGTTGGCGCAGGAGAACAGGCGAGTGCCACCAATATGATCCAAAAAAATTCTTCCCATTTTTAGAACTTATGTAAGTTTATACTCAAGACCTGAAAGCAAAAAGAAACATCATACACATGAAAAAAAAGCATTAAAGCAAAAAAATTGAAATCCCCAAACATCCCATATGTGTGGCAGAATATTCTTCAAACCAATCCAGCTAATGATTGCTCAAGTCATTCCTTCATTGGTGAATTACTGAATTTACAGTTTGCCTTCACCCTCTCAAGACAAGTTCTTTCCCAAAGTGACCATTTTACCAGTAGGATGACTTAAATACAAACTAATTACATTAAATGAGGAACACATGAACTGAAACCTTTAAAATATAGTTCAGACCTTTGCCCCTACTGGCCCCTACAGTTCCTAAACTCAGAAGCTTCCACTTCCTTTAATACAATACTGAAATTCTGTTTCAGTACATTCCCAACAACTCACTCATCTTAGTCAGCACTAAGAAATGAAGCACTGAGAATTACACTGAGTCACCATGACAATTATAGCTTAATTTTAGCAAGTCACCCCCACTTTTTATAATACATATTTATTATGTCACTTCCCCATAGCTTTGCACAATTTATGACACATGATCACACAACACCACCACCCAGAATGTTGGTATAGCACCCTGGCTGCTGTATTTGACTTAACACTTCTTTGTTTCATATACACACCAGCATAGGAAAGGTTTGGGTGCTATTTCACATGATAAACAATCTACCCAGTCTTTACACCAGACAGTTTTATATAAAAATGTTTAAAGTTGTCTAATCCAAATACAAAATACTGTGTCATTTATTCAAGCTTCACCACTAAAATACCTCAGCAACTCCAATCAGAACAAAAAATAAAGCTTAGAAACTTTACAGCAGACAAGCTGCAGTGCCTGGTAAATAAACCTCTTCCCTGCTTAGGAAAATTAAAGTGTCTCAGCAACTTCACACCAACTAACATAAATTACTAAAAGTTACCTAGAGAGTAGGCACAGAACATTTAGCCAAAAAACTTAAATCACAAAGGATGATATAACATGACAAACGAATTATGATGTTACTTCCCTTTCAACTGCGAAAGTTTTATGACTAAACATCTATAGTTAAACTTATGCTTCAGATGTGGAATCAGAAAAATGTATTGTCTCTGCTTTTGTAATGCAGAGCAACGCAAAGTAAATCTGACACACTGCAATATTAGAATTGTGTGGGTTTTACTTTTTAGAGCAGGAGACTGCCATTCATAGAGAAATCAATTAAATTTTGTGTTCACCTAATTGAATATTCTAAGTTAAACACCATTAAGAAGCACAAATACCTAATTTAAACTCATTTCAAGTTTTAAGGGATCAGTTTCTTAAAGCCTACTCTTGACATGCACAAAGCAAATGGACTAAAACTTGCACCTGCACACACAGAGATTAACACACCATTTTTACATCTAAAAATCAGAAGTCACTGACATAATGATTTTTGTCCAATTGCTTTATTTCATACTTTGCTTTCTTACAATGTGCAGCAACAAAAAGGGTTACTAATATTGAACAGAGTGATTTTAGTTCAGGTTCCTTACCTTCAGATTTTTCAAATCACTATTAATCTTCTGTATCCCATCTGAAGGATACATATAAATGAAAAGCAATGTCATGACTCTTCCTTTTAAAGGTGATATAATACCCATTTCTCTTCTTCAAAGGATAAATAAAACAGGTCTGAGTGCTGGAGGTGTGACTCCACTCAAAATACAGAAAGCATTTTCATTTAGATCTCTCTAAGCTTTATACCTTTTTAATATGCCTTTATCTTTCCCCACCAATCAAAGGCAAAAAAAAAAATTAAAATGTGAATAGTGACAGAATGAAGGAAAACCAACAGACAATAAGTGTGAATAAACAAGTATCAGTCAAAGTCTCCAGCCACAAGAAACCACAAGTACAAGCAATTAGGGCAATTGCAACAGATATGCCCATAAGGCACTTGGCCTAGGTCCATGTGCCATCCTTACTAATTTTGGATAATGTTAAGTTTGTGCTGATTGTATTGTGGATTCAAAACAATTAAGTGATCATAAATTACACTAAATGTGGAATCAGCATCCAAAGGGGTATTTCTTTCAGAGTAAACACAATGCTCACCCTGTCAGTAGTTTTAGAAGCTAACATAAAATAAATCCAAACCTGTCCCTATCTCACCAAGAGCAACACAAACATGGAGCTTGGTGGCCAGAACAGATCCTTTACACAGACTGACCCTGCACAGCATGACGTTTTGCAAAAATGCACCAAAACACTTCAAATTAAACTGCATCACCTGCCTAAAATTGTAATTCATGTCAGTGCCCTCAGAAAAGCAGTAACACAGAGACACTAAAAATGGAAATTAAGTACTTCAGAAGGGAGCACAAGTGCAAATTTTCCAAGCAAGTTAGAAGGCGCAGCAACATACAAATGTATTGGTTCTGGATATGGCATTACGGCATGGACTGAAGTCTTGAAGATATCAAACATTAAAATAAATGCATACATAAATATATTCAAAGATGTAAGGCTGAAAAATCTGCCTAGTAATACAAGGTCTAAAATCCTCAATTATTAATGTCACCTTAAAGAGCTGAAAGTAACCTAAAGTCACAGCAGAATCTAACAAACCAACTGGTACCAGAACACATTTTTTCAGAATACAGGATAAAGAAATGTGTATTTTTGAAAAAATACACATTTAAAAATTTAGAAAATTAAATTCTACAGCCAGCACCGTAACAGTAAAAATAATGTAGATTTTGTGTATGTTTTCTTAAGAAAACTGCTAAAATAATGTATCATTACTAGAGTGTCTAATTTTGAAAAAGCAACCTCTATACTTAACTATTACCAGGTAGATTTCATGAAAATACATAGCAGGCTACAGGGTCTGTAGCCTCTGTCCTCAGTTTTGATTGTTGAATTCAATGAATTTGTAAGGGTCCAGCTGAAGCATTATAAACCTATTCACCTTACATTAGTCTTTATGTTACTGCTCACAGTAGTAAAAAGCAGGAAAAAAATTACAAAATGACTGCCAGTAATAGAGCCTTAAAATGCCACACTTTATCAGGAATTTTCTAAAAAACCTAACATGGAAATTTTACTTTTTCCTCTCCTGCAAAATAGAGTAGCTCATTTCAACTTGGAATCATTTCACATTCTCCCCTCCTTTTTTCTTCCTCCAAGCTAAAATACATAGCATTCACTTGTAAGACCAAATCAGAAGGTACTTGCTGTGGATAAAGACTCCTCTCTCCTTATGTAACAGTGCTGAATCCTGTAGGATATACTTACTGCACACAGCAAAAAAATCCAGAAGCACAACAGAACAAGACAAAGCAATTTTCTATTGCTCTCAGGCTCCTGCCCCTTACAAACAGAAGTGATGTGTACAAAGTCACTCAAGTTAACTGTGCAGATTTTTCTCCTATCCTTTCACTAGCAATTGAAAAGGTGCGCACATCTATTTATGTTCACACATGCATAAATGATCTGAAAAAGCCACTTATAGGCAGCTTTGATAGGCAGTGGGAGGGCTCTCTTAAATGAGGAGAAGCCAAAGAATTGTGAAACATAAAAGCATTTCTAAAGCTAAAGATCCTCCAGATAGAGAAAGGAAAATACAGTAAGTGCACTTGGCCATTCATCCACTATCTACACTTATAAACACAGAAAATAACTTCCACTGGTCCAGAAAACCAGTCAGGTTCCCTAGTGCTACTTACAGCTCCAGAAAGTGACACCAATCCCATCATGCTACCAGCAGAATTTTCAGAAGCAGTGGACAGGGATCTCGGTTATTCACAAAACCGAATGCTGAGGAAAGAACAGATTTTTTGGCCCATGATTTCACTTTTAAAATCAGCAAAACATTCTTCACTGGGTATGCATCAGCGATGAAGTTCTAGTGCTCCTGCCTTCATGCAGATTACCAAACACAAGTCATGATAATAAATGAATGGCTGCAATGCAAGAAAGGCAGACTTATTTACTTTCACTAATGGATATAAAGTATTTAGTGCTTGTCAAATCTCCACAGTTCCAAGAAAGGGGTACTTTCATGAACTGAGAGATGATGACATTGCCATTATTCAGCACTCAGACCACCTTCTTGAGAGGACCTTTAGAAGAGCAATCAATGATAGCTCATATTACCTAGCAGGTCAGGCTTGCTGACAGTGCACGATTTTTGACAGTACATACTTTGACACCACTTCTTAATCATACTGTCAAAGACTTTCTCCCTGCATGCTTCTCCCAGAGAGTGCATGGACAGACAGCAAACACAGGCACTGTGGCTAAGTGCTATAATGTGTACTCCCAGAGCAGTAGCTCCCAAACTCCCCAAACACCTTCAGTGTTGATTTCAGCAGCACTGAGCAACAACCATATCAAAGGGCTAATATTCAACAGCTTAAATTTGACCACTATCTGCACACACACCTGAAACCACCTGAAGCACCACTTGGTTGGTGTTTGTACTACCTCATCTGCCAACCTTCACCAGCAACAAAGAATGAAAAAGTAACACAAAGAGTTATTTATTAACATTTTAAAAACTAACAGTCAGTGTTTTCTTGTCCTGGAATGCATCTCTTGAAGACACAGGACCGTCAACACCTGGGAGAGCCAGCAGGCACCTTCTCTCTACACATCAGACTGCGGATATTTCACAGGAGGAGCCTCAGTGTTGCTTCAGCACCATCTACTGCGTTCACATCTACAACAGAGAACAGCTGCTAGTTAAAGGACAAAAAACTGTGACAGCCTCTCTTTCACTATTTTACCAACTAAAAACATTTTCCTTTGTGAGCAAATAAGCATTCTCCACCCTTTGAGAAAGGGTCATACACTCCCCTAAGCACACTGAAACATTCTCAAGATGTACTTACCCTGGAACCAAGCAGAAACTCCACCATTGCATCTCAGGAACTGGGCTTAAGCTTCCTCTTCTCATCTCAGAGAAGGACAAAAGAGGAAAGAGAATTCTTAGCGCAGCTGCACACGACCACACGTTAAAGAATCATTAAGCAAAAAATAAAACTTGCTCCTTACCTTCCTAGGTTTCCCTGCTCACAAGTGGGGGTGCATCCGAAAATACACATGTGGTCAGTCTCTTAGGAGGTCAGAGATTCAAGGTCTGCCACCAGCTTCTGCAGCTGTCCAAGTAAACAGGGCCTGGCCTCTGCCTACATGCAGAATTGAAACCAGCACATGTAGCCAAATGGGGAGAGAAACTGAACTGGAACAGCATGCTGTGCTCTTTAGAACCATCCAGCTACTGTAGCAAACTGTAAAAGGAACTTAATACAGTCCAATGACAGAAGAGGCTTTGACAAAGCAAGGAAAACTGTGCCCAGATGCAGGGCACAGCACCTGACTACAAGAAGCTGCCTTGCAGGATGAAAACACCATTGTGCAAGTTGCAGTAGTATAACTTCATATTGCAGGTTGCACTAGTATCATTTCCTATTGCAAACTGGATTTTTTCCTAGGTAAGGTGAGCACTGGGACACTGCCATTTAAATTTGTTAACTTCATATTGATGCACTCAAACGCTAATCCAGGGTACTTTGTATCACATTTACAGAGAGCAGAGCCACACAGATGGGTGTTTGTTTCTCACACAGCCCCCCTATCTCAGCATCTCCCACACAGTAACTTAAACCCTCACAATACTCCTGCTAGATAACATATAAAAGTATTAGTTTACAAATGGTATCAGACTCAGATTAATTTTCTTTCCCACCGCTACACAGAGTCCAAAGCCAGCAATTATACCTGTTTCTCTGCTTCTTTTCCCTTCCTTTTCCTCCTTTCCCCTTTCCAATTCCTCCACTGTATTTAAGAAAGCTGTATTTCCTTGTTTTGTAATAAATTTATTCTTATACTACTTAACTAGTTCATACACAACTTTTGTGTATGAATCCGTTCTGCAACTTTCTGAAAGCTGAAATACACATTTTCTGTTTTCATTAATTTTAGCTCTCAAATGATACAAAACTTCATCCAAAGACAGCTTTGATTTAATGGGTCATTAAAAAAGAAATCCAACAAACAACCTTTTAAGAAATGGTGTAAAGACAACTACCATCCAAACCTCCAGACCAGCTACATCAAGCTGGCAGAAAGGGTGCTAATACACTAAGTGCATGCCACTAAAAGAATTTGCTATTAACCAAAAAGAGCCTAAATGTAGGTAAAGGCTCCAAAATTAGAGATCACCTTGCTAAAAAACATCTGCAGTGTACAGAAATTTCATCTACACATTTAACAAGTAATTTTTAAGTTAAATCTTGCTTAAGGGAACTACGTATTTCAGAGAGAGTTGAGCAACCAAAGATTTCAACATAGGTCAAATGTTAGTAAACAAATGTGACCCAATGACCTGACTTGGACAATGTCCCTTCAAGCTTGTGAGGATTACCACATTAAATACAGATATATAAATATGCATACAGCTCTCAGTAACAAATCCAGCCTGTTCTTGTCATTTTCTCTGCTGGGTTTTGAGATGCAATTTCATTTGTCCTCACACTTGGCAACCACACCTGAAACTCACTCGTCATTATTTAAAATCTATGTACAAACAATAAGCTCTGCATCTCTAAGTATTTCCGTAACTACGGAAGTGAAAGTAGCAGATGACAGAAGCCTCCAAATAGTATTTCTAAAGACTACTTTAGAAGAAGAGAGCAGCACGTAAAAACTGACAGTTTTGTTTGTCACACACACTACTTCAATTCAGCCATCCAGAACGAGGCTCTCTATAAAAATATATATATTATATATATGAGANGGAGCAAGTTCCCTCCCTTTCAGCCATCAGTCATAAACAGTAGTTAAGCTAATGGTTAATCCAGAGCCATTAGCTGCTGACATCAAGAGTTGCTCTGTGATAGCACTTTTGAAGGAGCCCTGCCCCGTTCCCCTCTCGTAAGACCGTGGGTACTTCCTTTGTTATTCCTTCAATCTAACCCTAAACCCGTGTTACTTGTTTAAAGAAACCAAAGACAAATAATTTATTAAATTCTACGGTGGTATCAGTCTAAACCACGGCCTTTATTCTCAAATAAACACGCTGGATTAATCTAATCTACATCTGCTTGCACAGTACAGCTGAGTGCTGTGTACAGAGTACCAAATGAACCAGACAGACAACAGTCTTTGCGTCCCCTTTTGCTTTGACTTAGAACCTTTCCCAGAAGGGAAAAGCGCCGGCAGAACATTTCAGCTCCCTGGGAATCCATACTTCCACAGGGAAAACCCCAACCCATGCGCTGGCAGGCAAGCCGCGAGCACCTTCACAAAGCAAACAAGCACCACAGCTGGACCTGTGACAGCTCCCCGCGGGAGGCACCTGTCCGGCGGGGAACCGGGGCTGCTCCGCCGGCCAGCGCTCAGCGAGCGGCACCTCCGCACGGTGAGAGGGCCGATGCGTCGGGCGGCGCCGCCACCCGCCGTGCCACCGGGCAGGGCGGTTCAACCCCCTCGTAACCTCCGCGGCCGGGCCCGGGGGCGGTGCTGCGGAGGCTGCCGGTGCCGATCCCGGTGCCGCGCACACACAAAGCCGCGCGCGCGCGCGGGGGCGGTCCCTGGCCCGGCCCG
>WEKY01049399.1:163756-238526 GCA_013390045.1 Picathartes gymnocephalus
CGTGGCCCCGCCCCACCTGTCAATCAGCGCGGCCAGGCCCCGCCCCGCCGCGGCCCCGCCCCTCACGGCTGCAGAGGCTCCGCCCCTGCCGCCTCGCGCTCCGCCCCGCCCCGGGTTGCCTCACGGCCGCGCCTGGGGGAGCACGCCGGGTTACGGAATTACAGAGTTAAAGAATCGCAGAATTGTAGTTACAGAATCACAGAATCATCGAATCATCTAGGTTGGGAGAGACCTTTAAGATCATGCAGTCCGATCGTCCACTCAGCACTACCACGGTAACCTAAATCACTAAACCACACCACGCAGCGCCAGGTCCAGAAGCCTCTTGAACACCTTCAGGGATGGTGAGCTCCCTGGACAACCTATTCCAATGCCTCACCACCTTAACAATGACAATTTTTTTCTGTCTAATCTGAGTGTCTGCTGTCTCAGTTTAAGGCCTCTGATCCTGTCACTGCAGACACGTCAGAAAAGACCGGCCCCCAACTCACTACAGCCTCCTCTCAGGTAGTTAGGCAGAGGAATGGGCTCTCCTGCAGACTGAACTACCCCAGCTCCCTCAGCCATTGCTCACAAGATGTGTTTTCTAGACCCTTTACGAGCCTTGTTGCCCTTTGCTGGCCACACTCCAGCACCTGTGTCCTTTATAAAGTGAGAGGCTCAGAACTGAGCACAGAAATGCCCACTCTTGGGGGAGCCAAATGCCAGAGGGACACAACACCTCCCTGCACCCCTAAAGTACATGGCCATAGACGTGGCTGGCAGGAAGGGGAGTCCTGTCTCCAGGCACCTGCATTCCCAGGGATTTGGCTTATCCTGGCTGCGGGCTTCACCACACGAGGGTTGGAAGTGTAGAAACGCACAGAGATGACTGTCAGCCACATATCCACCTCAGTGAAGCTGTGACTCATGCTGCTGGCAGACTTTCAGGCCATTCAAGTTGAAATCTTTTCAGCATACCTTAAACACTGCCCACTGTAGGGATGAAAGGTCAGAGGAGAATAAGGCAAAGTGTGGCCCTTCTTGGCCATTGTTTGCAAGAGCTATCAGTTCCCTGCCAATTTTAAATGCTCACAGACTGCCTCCTTGGCAAAGAGTGGTTTTGGACAAAATACAATGAAAAAAATCCTTTTGAGTTGCTAGTTACAAAAAAGAGATGCAAAAATGTGTTGTTTTCCTTCTATGAGGCAAGCCATGCCATTTTAAGGATTTTTGTTCTAGAGAAAATATTTTCATTCCTGGGTCTATCCTTGTGGTATCCACCAGAGGAGCTGCAGTAATGGCAGGAAGGAATGAGTCAGCAGGATTCTTCTGTCATTTCACACAGAGGCAAAGGGGCATCTCTGTGAATGTACAGCACACAGGACATGATCGCACACCCAGCTGTTCTTCAGCCTCTGTCTTTTGCATGGATTCTTTTATGAAAAGAAATGTCTAGGTAGAAGGATGCACAACAGCCTGTGTGAGGGTAGGCAGCCAGTGACAGGACAATATCAATGTGCTAAAAACTGCTGTTTGCTTTGGACAGACCTCCAAAAAATCAGATCTTTTCAGTATGGTCAGCTCTGGCTTGATCCTGAGCAGAGCTGAGCATTGACATTTCTCACTGGCCTCTCATCAGCCTTTCTTTAGATAATGCAAGAGGAGTGAAAGGTCTTAGAGCAGTCCATCAGACAGCAGTCACCACTTAGTTAATGGCAAAGGGATGGCAGAAGTGCTGAGAATATTAGAAGGAAGCTATAAAACTGTGCCTGGGGTCCCATTTGCCAGCAGCAAATGGAGGAAATAACTGGTCTAAAATGCCCTGTTTGTTAACAGGCTGACCTGATCTGCTGCTGATCCTTGCTGGGTAACCACGAGCTGTGTCCCTGGTGGATCTGCTCCGTCTCGTCACAGGAGCTATAGAAAGGTCCATGCCTTACTCATCTCTGCACGGCTCCCTTGGAGATCACCATAAACAAAGCCAAAACAGAGCAGAAAGAGAGTCAAGGCAGTGGTGCTTTAGTCAGCACTGGTGACTAGGTCTTATCTGGGGCCCTGTGAGCTCATTGCTCAGCTCTGCTACTGAGGCATCCATACATCCTGGGGCAAGCTGGTTCTTCCTGCCTCATTTTCTCTCTCTAAAAGGGGGAGAGCAGTGCTCCCTGCCTTACTGGGAGGTTGCAGGTTTGCTTAAGTACCCTTCTCCAGTCTGGGCATATGGAGGGGTTGTATGTCTGAATATTGCGATCATCACAATAATATTACCATGAAAACAAAGCAAAGCCCAAACCTATGAATAAATTAAATTCTTAGCAATAAGAAGGGTAGCTGTACCAATCAGAGAGAAACCAAATTGACCATGAGACAGGCAGAGAATGGATTAGCCTGTGCTTGACAGATGGTGCCAGGGACGGATGTTTTTATTTCCCTCGCAGAGGAGCTTAGAGGAAGGGGGGTAGGGGAGGGTGAGGTAGGGCACGTTTAATAGAACAAAGCAGCAGGCTGTAGCAGCTCTGCTGAAAAACACTAAAAATACCAAAAGCAATTTCCAACTAGCTTGTAAGGGACATGCTACGTATCAGCTACAGGGTGAAAACAGGATCAGCAGTATTGTACCACATGGCACTTTTAATTTTCAAAGCAGCCTAAAAACATTAATTAATTCTCCTCTGACATGGGGAAATGAAGTGCAGTCAGCAGTTTGTTCCTTTTCTTCTTATGCCAGGTTTTGGGAAGACCCTGGGCCTTTTCCACAGCTGATTCGTATCACAATAGCTCAAATTACTCTGTAGGAGCCAATCCTCTCTGCAGCACTACTGAGCAAAAAAAGGCTGTATTAGATCTGGAACTTAATGAAGGAGAGAAAGGGGAGCTACCCACACCCAGCAGTAAGACTATTAGTCTTAGTATGTCTTAGTAAGACCCACCTTTAATATTTGCCATTTTTCGGTGCTGTGAGCAACTTTATAGGAAGCATTTCAGAGAGAATTGGGTAACTGAGGAATTAAGCACAATCTCAGACAAAACTGTGTTGTGAAACTGAAACACCAACATATTGATCTAATTAAAACCTGTGACAAAACTTAAGTGGAATTCAGTGGGACCTGGGTACACCCCACTGAATGAGTGTCAGGGCTTGGGGGCTGCTTGTGCACGTCTTCTGCCTTTAGAAAGAAAATGTTACAGCTCAGTGGGTTTTTTGCTCCTGCCCTGTCTCCAGAACCCCTAATAATTTTTTGGTACGCTTGTGGATTCCTGTGTGGCAAAGTTAAGCCTACCAAACCAGGCATGGCTGAGGTGGGACAATGATGCAGTGGGATTTTCCATTGCTGTTCCTTCCATGCCCAGGATTTCTGGCAGCAGAGAGGAGGCAGCTGAAACACAGAGCCAGGCTTACAGGCTGTGATCTCTCTGGGAGACAGCGTGACTCCTTTCTGCCCCCTCTATGCCTTCTCAGCTTTGCCTCACAGTAAAGGCTGGATTCATCCCATGAGCTGCTCCTGTTATTTGGCAGTGGCTACTGATAGCCTGTGTTTTTCAGAGGAGATGGTGCAGCCTGCAGCTTCGTTCTCATAAGGTAAGCCTACCGACACACACAAAAATGTAATTGTCTTTCATTTGATATCACAAGCAGACACTTACTGCTCTTGGCTCACCTGAAAGCACAGGCACAAGTGCTACTTACAGATACTTTTTCAGATGGCTGTATTTTTTGCCAGGGGAGATTATTTGTACAGTTAATCTCAACATCAAAAGATGAAGGTCAGTGATGAAGCAGTCCCTCTATACCCTCCTCATAATGACAGAGCTGGTCTCATTACCCTGTCACCACACCTAGTAGCTGTTGGCCAGATTTTAAAAGGTGTTTAAGTGTAAAACCCCAAAAGACCTAGGAGTCATATCAGAGAAAGTACTTAATGTCTGAAGAGGGACTTTGAATTTCCAGGCCACTATTAAGACATCAGGAATGGAGACAGTGAGCAGAGCTGGTGCCAGGGAATGCAGAACACTCTCCTGAAGAAATGAGGAGCCATTGCTGTGCACGCAGCAGCTCAGGGAGACAGGCAGACACAGAGCCCGCTGAAGCCAGGCACTGAAAGCAAGGTTGCTAAGTAGCATGGGTGGTGATACAAACATATCACAGTGGGGCAGGGATCTTGCAGGGTTTTTTTGATTGCTAAGCCTTCTCATTTTGGTCCTCCACAGTGGAGGACAGTTACTGGAATAAGGAGAACTTTTATGTTTTAGTCTGCAAATCCTATCTCACAAATTGTGTCCAGTGGGAATGTTCTGCAAGATCACGTATGTTATCACTTTCATTTGGGGGAGATTTTGTCAGGTGTCCAACTCATCGATGACAGCCATCTGATTATGCCACTTCCTCCACACAAAGGCTTGGTTTGATGCACATGTGTGTGAGTGGAGAGAAGATGCCATGGGGCAGTGCCCTACCGACCCAGCTGATGCAATGAGCCAGCTGCCAACGCCCCTGTATTTCATAGGAGGTGATTTCAAGGGAACTTTTATCCTCAGCTGAGAAGGTAAAGCTGGAACCATTCCCTTGGCACAGAAAAACATCACAACAGCTGTCTACCAGGAGATAAACATTTTGGGGGAGAGCAGCTACTCCAACGCACGTGGACTTCATCAGACAGTCTGGGCTGTCCCTATTGTTCGCGAGCACTGGGTGAGAACAAAGACAGATTGGGCTAGAAAAGGCCCCATGCAGAGACATTCAGAGCCTGTACAGAACAGGACACTTTAATGTCTGCACTGGATTGCTGGGGTTTTTTTTTGGTTTGGTTTTGGTTTTTTTTTTAATATGATCAGAGGAATCTACTAACTTGGGAATATCTAAATGTACACACACACCTGAGGCCCAGATGAATTCCCATAACTATTTTTTTTCGTTGCACTTACCAAGAGATGAAACTGGTCTGTTACAATTGTCACTTCACAGACAGGGGAGTGAGAAGAAATCTTTGTAGCATTGTCAGTCTTTTCCATTCACTGTTCCTGGAGCTCTGGGTGGAGTTTCCCAGCTGCAGTCAACACAGCATTTCCTCAAAGGTCTTGAAGCTGATGCAGTATTGCTTTCAGTCTTTTAGCAGTACCACCCCCTGCTTAGGAGGCACACTTCTGAGTGTCAAAGGTGAGCCTATTTAAAGGAAAACAGCCAGCCCCACTCTAGGCTTGCTGCTCTCTTTTGTTCACAGATATCTACCCAAAGACATTTGTCAAAGATGCTAAATTCAGAGGAAGCAGAGTGAAAAAGGCAAGCAGAGCCTGGAGGAAGAAACAGGGGGCTCACATAAAAAGAGGAGACAGGAGATGCAAAGGAAGGGGACAGGACGTGGTAATCTACCCAATAAACAGCTTCGTCTATACCACAGAAATGGTGGGTAGAGACTTGTTTTGTGATACTTTTGACACCCTAATAACCCTTGTTCAAAGTCAAACAGTCCAACAGTGAAGGTACAATGCATGTGAGACCAGGAGGAGAGCTCAGCAGATGTGTGTCCATGTTTAACACCAGTCTCCAGGATGGAGAAACCTTGAGAAGGGAGACTTCACATCTGGTTTCTGTCCAGCAGCCACGACACGTGGGTGGCACCACTCCCTGCAGGGGCAGTGTGTTTCAGCAAGTGAAGCCTGTGAGAGGAGCCCACACCTGAGGAAACAAAACCTCCAGCTCCCCTTCTGCAAGTGCTTCAGAGGTCTGTGAGGGGGCTGTCCCTCGGAGCCGAGCTGCATAGCTGAGTAAACAGTAACGTGTTTGCCTCTGGGGCAGCCTAGGAGAGATGATCCATGGTTTATTCCAGGGCATTCCTGAGACCTCCACAGAAGTGAGAAAGGATTTCTTTCCTTCCCAGGTACAATAGTAACAAAAAGGAGGAAGCTCTCTGCAGGTCTTACGTCAGAACACACAGTATCACACAAACAAAGACTTTCAAGTACTTTGCTAAGCTGAGTAAGCAATGCAGTTCTTGTGGCAGAGGTAAAAATTAGGAGTACAAGAGAGTACAAGCAAATGATCTGAAGCCCCTTGACCTGTCAGAGGGGGAATGGCAGGGTTAGGCCAGGAGTGCAAGGCAAAGAGTCTTCCATTTGTTTGCTTTCCAGGCTCCATTTTGGATGAAAGCCCAAAGGAAGGGTGCTTGAGGGTTTTCATGTGGCCAGTTGATTATATGGTGAGTAATGTAATTATTCAGCACATGTGACTGGCCTTTCGCAGGGCAGGCTCTGAGTTACACTAGCAAGGGACTTTAAGTAAAGGCAGCTTGAGTCACGCATAAGCCAGTGAAATAGGTGAGAACAAGAAGAATAAGAATTACTACAGGTTTAAACTCAGATGGGCTCGCAAAACTGTAGCAGAGGACTCATGAGAGCAACCCCCAATAGGCCTGATTCAGACTTCTCATTTCACTGGGGCTCCACATTCAGATCGCTCACGTTTGGCAGTGGTGAGCAAGCTCCCTTCCTAGGTTTGCAGGACATGACGTGAGGGGGATATTTGCCTTCACACATAATTATACATCAACAAGTGTAACACAGGCAGACAACAGGGCATCAACAGTACAGGGAGCTGAGCTGCAGCAGTGACCACTTGATATGGGAGCTGCACACTCAACAGAGAGCAGGATGGAGGGCATGGCAGGCTAGGTTCTTGAAGAGGAAGTCTTTAGGGGAAGAGATGGACGCTCTATGTGTTTTGAGCAGGCAGAAAGCAGGAACAAAGCAAAAAAAACTACCCCAGTAAGTTGCCAATAAAGCATGGAAGACTATTTTATCATACTGTTGTTGCATCATTATTAGTCAAGCTTTTAGGCATCTGCTAATGTGACAGCACTGTATTATTATTACAGTGTTTAGACAGATTTCTAAAAGGCATCATGTAGGTGCCTCACTCCCGTTCATTTCAGAGAGACTTAGGCGATAGGGACTTGGCTCACAGTGCAGCCTCAGCCTGGAATATGGGAGGCTAGATGGAGTGATTACCCCTTCATGATCCTCTAAACAGCAAAAAACAAATGGACTTTCAGAGGTGCCCTATTAAAGTCTAGATCAAGCAATCTGGTTTGGAAAAACTCCTTAGACTGAACTAAGTAACCACTCTTAGCCCTTGAAAGCCACATGGTGGAGAAGAACCTCCAGAGTATTTGCCAGGGCACAGCAATGGCCTGGTGTTCCTAGAGGGTAAGCAAGCCAGCAGCTGGAGGCAGTGCCAGCACAGGTAGTGACGTCAGGGATGGCACATCATCCCACAAGACCTGAACACAGCCCCTGGTGAGGCCAATCAGTGCAATTTGAGTGCCCTCAGAGCCATGACTCTATTTTAAAGGTAAAATTGCACCACTAGCCAAGGAAGTGGATGATAGGAACAGGTTCATTTGAATTTCTTACAGTACAGCACTTACATTGGAGTTTTCTAATTCTTGTTTTTCAAAAACTCAGCTATTATAATTTAGTGTGACTTTTCTCCATGTTAATGTACTGACCTCAGTCTGGTGGAATCTCGGGTTCAAATCTGATCAGTTAGCAAAAGAAACACATCTGATCTCATTCCAATCCCTTGCAGATTTTTGCCCAAAAAACCATGCAGACTCTTGGCAGCTTCTAATTCACTGTGGGGAGATCCAATTTTAGATAGTTGAGAACAAACTAATTCAAGAAGAAACACATCACAAGGACTGGGATGCTTTCCGACTTGATACTCTATTGACCTGTGTTTTCCTCTTTTCCTGTCTCCCAGTATCAATTCAGTAGTGATCTCACAGAGTCCTTCCATGCTTCTCCTCCCCCGACAGATAAAATCTGGTAGCCACACCTGCTAGGGATTTGGGCTTTGTCTGGGGGTTGGTTTTTTTTTTTTTTCTTCCCTTGCTACCTTAAGCTGAGAAGCAGACTCAGACGCTCACAGAAAGCAGACAGTGCAACTGCCTGTGGGCAAAGGGAGCTGGTTTCTCCCAGGTCACGAGCAAATGTGTTTCTGTTAGGAATACTTGTTGTGGGTAGCTCCCAAAGGAATTGGCCAATGCAGTACTCCTTCCTCCAAAATAGCGAGCAAACAAGATAAATCCGGTGACACTTGCACAGGAAAAAATAGGACCTGATTAACACAAGGAACAGCTCAGAACTTGGGACAGGAAAGCAAAATGACAGAACCAAGGAATGGATTAAAAAAACAAATCGGCCAAATCAGTTTGAAACACCAGGAAAATCTTTCTTTCCCTGGCAAATTCACTTGAGCATCTGATAAGTAACAGAAAGGAGAGCTGAACCATGTGTCAGGCTGGTGAGTTTTCTGTGGTTGTTACTTATCCCCGGTTTCTGAAGGCGCTATTAGTGGCTATCGATAGCGTGTGACACATCACTCCTGCCTACATCTCTAACTTCGGGGACAGTGATGTACACATGAGCCGCGTTAAGTTGCCACACAGCCCTCTCCGGGCAGCCCACATAGTGGCATCTCTGCTGGCTCACTGTCACTAATCCTCGTCGTTTGCTGCTGCAAAAGGAACACGGTGGCTCTCGGGACAGGGGGTGGGTGTCACTGTGCACTGACTCACTGCGTGCCCCTCCCCGCCCCTTGCCGGTGCGCAAACACAACTGGGACAGAGCAAGAGATGGTTGTTAAATGATCGGTTTAAGTTAATCAAGACTTCATGAATCGTCAGTTTTTATCTTGGGTGACCTGGGAGATTTTCTTTTGTGTGGCATAGTTCTGTCTACAATTGACTCATCACACTTGAGGGCAGATGATACTTAGCTCTGTCCTAGCTATTAAATTACTGCTCTGCAGCTTGTTTGTTTAATGTGTTCTCTGGTTCTTTGGCCCAAACCCACAATCTGATCGTTCCTTTGCATGTAGGCAGGGGCAAGCTCCAGCTCGGAGTCAGCTGTTCAACACAACAGTCTGGGTAGTGCTGGGACAAAGCAGAGAAACATAAAGTAACTTGGAACCCAGAGATATTTATCTTGTCACCACTGTTTAAAGTAAGCAAACTGAGCAAAAAGTGAGCTGAAATAACTGTATATAGAAACCACTTGAAAATAGCCTGAGGTACTTTGTTAAGGCAGGAGACCACCTTACAAATGAGACCTTTTACACATATCCCACTGTAATATCATAACTCATTGGTTTTCTTGCCTTAAGCAAACCAGCATTTGGGGCTTTTCTTACAGGCAGTTTGTCCTTGCTGTGCATGGCTTGATTCACCACTGCTTTGCTTTTTGTGGAGTCATTTAAGCCTGGGCTAAGTTATGCGATCCATCCTCTGTGGGAGACCACTGTAGAATTATAAATACTCAACATGAGACAGAACAGTTTAAAAATCAATTTTTGGCTCATGAAACCAGCTCTCAAACTGAGAGCCACAGCATCGAGGAATTTTTTCCTACCAGCTGAGCAGGACTCAACTTTCCAACTAATGCTGGTGTTTTTCCTCATTTCTAGAAACCAGCCTATGTCAAGTGGAAAGGCAGATACAGGAAATAATTTCCTGACATTGCTCTCCTGGTAGTTTTATGTATAACTGTTGGAGCCATAGCAAGGCTGAGCTGTGGTTTGGGAGGGAAGAGGAGGCCATCTGTGCTATGGTGAACAGGAGAGGAGGTCTCCACCTGGCACCCAAATGATTCTACGTCAAGAAAAAGGCTGGCAAAATGCAAAGACTTTGCTGTTAGTCCTACAAGGAGATCACCTTTAGTGCTCTGTGTGATGCTAGAAACGCATCTCAACTGGTTTTTTTCTATACAAACTCATGTATTAAAGTAGAAGGAAGGTAAAGGAATGGGTTCCATCTAGGCAAAGAAGTCAGCGATAAACAGCCCGTTGAAGTACAAAAGAGTTGTGGTGAACAGGTGCAGGTTCCTTCTCCTGTGCCCTGTGCTTGCTGTGACTGCAGGCTCTGGGGACCTACCCTGCACACACTGCACGCTGCCTTACACTCTCTCAGGCATCAAGGAAGTAAATTCAAAGCTTTGTTCACAGACATTTTCCATATCTTTCCTATTTTAAGCCTTGGTCCTGCCCTCTGAGGCCCTCAGTGGGACCTGGGAGCTGAAAGGGGAAGATTCCAGGTTGCGGTTGTGAATGCTTCTGAATATAGCCTTTGGAGCAGTTCGGAGGCTTGAGAGAAAGGGGTTAATCGGTTCCCAGTTGGGAGCATTCTGCAGGCAGGGATTTGCAAGGCAGCAGGGGCTGTACCAGATGTGAGGGCAGTGATTAACTCACTGCCTGGATCACTGAGGAGCTGTGCGTAATTGGCACCTTATTTTAGCAGCTTTTGGGATCCGGTCTATAATTAAGAGTTTAGATTAAATTCACTCTGATTTGAAAGAGAGAAGCTGAGAAAACAGGGATTGTCTGGGACCATAATGGTCTGGGCTTTATCCTTTCTTGACAAGGAGGGAAGAAAGGCTTTAGCAATCCAGCCATTTCTGTCACAGAGTTACTCCGATTTTGTTAGAGTCAAACAGAAGCTTTCCTTACTCTTGACAGTGTGAATTCTCATAAGTGTTTATTTTTAAAAGGAATGATTCATAGATACTTATTTTTATTTAAGATTAATTGTTTTCTGGGGGATTTAAATCTTCCTTGACAGTGTTTGTAACTTGAAATGCCATGAAGCAGGGCTGTCACATAGCAATTGGAGGATAATACTGAGGAGAAACTGGCTATTCTCGTTGGGCTGTCTGGATGGGAAGGAGCTGCAGACAGAGAGCAAACAGAGCCACGTGAAACGCTGCTAGAAGCAACCTTGAGAGGTCACCTCTGTTGCTAGGCAGGATCTGCTCACACAGGCAAGGAAAGGAAAATTAACCTCAGAAAATCAGTTCAGCTTTAATAATTCAGGCTGGTGCTGACACTTAGGAACGGATTTGATCTTTAGATGTAGATTCTTATAGTGACTGTAACCTTCCCACTTTATTTATCTTTCCCATCCCTGTTTGCTTTGAGTGGGGAATGATTCTCAGCCCAAGCTCATGACTGATTTTGTCTGGAGTTGACATCTCTGCTGGTGGCCCCCATTGTGATCCCACCAGTGGAACTAAACCACCTGGAAAATTTGGGCCAGGAGACCTTGCGTGGACAGCCCTCTCGGGGGGGACAGCACTTTTTAATTAACTGGCAGAAACTGCCAGTGGGGAATGATTGCCAGTTCCATCTGAGGGGAGCAATCCCAGCTGCAGGCTGTAATTCCTGTTACCTGTACAGTGTAAAAATCTCCCAGCATTAGCCCTTTTTTCCTCTCACAGGAGCTAAAAATATGCTCTTTGAAAACAGAGTGATATTGGTTTGAAATGGGAGAGGGAAGAAGCAGAGATATCTAGAACCTATGCACAGGGCATGCTGACAAATTTCCAAAGTGTTTTCAGGGACAGCAGTTCACAGGGAGTATTGAGTTCTGAAAATCGTTGTCATCTGTCCCACAACTAATTATTTGAGAGGGTTAGTCACTGCTGGCTTTGGCAGGGCTTTTTATGGGATTTCCAGTAAGAACCTGCAATCTTCAGTCCCATCTCACCTGCTTGTGGCGCACTGGCCAAGAAAAGGTCCATGAGGACAACATGGCTCTTGTCTGGACAAGGAAGAGAAAGATTATCAAGTGGAATTTTGGGGGGCAAATGGAGAGCTCTCTGTTCACATTAGCCTTGGCCTCTTTGATTTAGTTTTTATTTCGTACAGTGAAAAGCTCCTGGCATCAAGCTAAAAGGTGAAAATATGAGCTTGCTTGGAAAAAAGTGCAAAACATTTCCAGCTTTTTGAGTTATAGGGTCCTGATATCAAACAAAGGTGGCTTGCCTTGGGCTAATGAGGTAGATCCTCTGGCAGCTCAAACCTTCCTGCTGCAGAGCAGGACTGGTGCCTGCCCAGCAGGGAAACAAGAGGCTGCCAACTTGAGCCAGCTCAAGAGCTGCACCAAAACCAGCTGAGTCATCTCTCCAGCCAGGCAGTCTGGGCAGTGGAGCCTGGTAACCTCCTCAGTCGTGCTGGTGAAAATGATCTTAACTCGAGGCTGACCATCCAGTGAGAAGTTTGAAGCAACAGCAACAACAGCAGCAGCAATATCCGAGGGAGAGGGCTTGGAGTCTGGGAGCATCTGATTGCAAAGCTTGGGAAACCCTGAAGTAGTCTTGCACTCAGATATGACTGTGGTGGCTCTCATTCACACTTCCAGCAGATGTTTGTCCAAATGCCATCAACTGCTGTTTGCAAAGGGTGCAGGAGCCACTGAGATCTCTCTTACCTAGACCTCGGTTTAACCATTTCAAGTGTAATTCCACCTTAGAGTAAACTGCTTTTGGTTACCTGGTTACTTTTTCATGCTTCTACTTTTCTGAAGGATCTGCGGATCCTCCAAATGCAATGAAAAATACTGGCATATTGAATCAGGGTTGTTCCCTGAAGAAAGCACTGGGAACCAGCATTTAGAGACAAGAGCTGAGCACACTGCATTTACCAACCATATTCTGGGATATTTTCTTTCATACTGAGCTCCACCTGTAGCTTATATTTACAGACATAGAATTGGAAACAACACAGATTGGGAGTAAACAGCATTCAAAAATCATGTTGAGATGTAGCATCCTTTATTTCAGAGCAGGAAGCACAAGGAAGGAAAAACCAGAAAACGAGGTAAGGACAGATCACATCAGAGGCTGTTTGTTGGGTGAGCCACAGCTCTCCTTGGCATCCCAGCAAGGAAGAATTAAAAGGCATGATTTGAAGGAGGACAATTGCAGATGTTTATAGGGAAGATGAAATGATGATGGCTGTAAGAAGGAAACACTCCATGGAACTGGCTGGTTGCCAAATCCCACCATCAAGTGACTTCTGATGAATAATACAGGCCAGGGTTATGCCAGATTTGCATTGCTTCTACATGCTCACAGGAGAGAAACAATGGACCAAACTGCCTTTATTCCTTCATCAGGTCACAGGACTGCTCCTGTTCTGATGGGCCTCTCACTGCTCCACACTGGTTCCTCACCTCCTGTGGGCCCATGAAACTCGCTCTGCCCCAGACTGGAAGGCACCTGTGCTGGGGACAGGGAAGACTATGGACATCTCAGGACAAGTACATGTATAAGTCACTGTAGGGATGAAGCAGCCAAGATATTGCCTACAGCAAACCAGAAAAGCAGCTGTTTTGAAGGCCCCCCCTTAAGACCTGAATTCCTTGGTGTAACACAAGTTGTGCAGAAAGGCACAGGTCTTAAGCTATTTTTTTTAAGGGGAGGCCCATCAACTTGCTCCAAAATGTGCTCCCTGCCTGCCTTGCCTGCCTCTCTCTTCCAGCATCTACCACCTGAAGAAAGACTCCTCACCCTTTTCCTGTCCCACAGAGACCATTTCACTTTACAAGCTGCTGTGAACTGGGGACTTTCTCTACATACAGTCCTTGTCTTACTGACCAACTTGCTCTGCTCCGAAGGCCAGATGCTGTTGGTGAATCTCCACGGAACTGACAGGAGCCAGCACACAGCGGGAAGCCCAAGCTGCTCTGGGTCAATGAGATATTAATTTAGATTCTGCTCTTTAAGATACTTTGCTGCCATAGCTAAGAGTGGTGAGTATGGCAATATTTCATAGGCCTTCCATGGCTTTGTAGCCAGGAGAGACAAGAAGCTGTAGCAAGCAGTTGCTGTGCACATGTGAGGCTATATTTGATATTCTAAACCAAGGAGGACATTTTAGCCTGGCTTTCTAAGGAAACAAAGTTTATGCTCTCATGCTGCTTTTCCATCTGTTTCCCCTTTGATTGTTCCTCAGCAAATCTGGAGCCCAATGGCCAGTGTCAGCCAAATTTGACTATGGAACAGTGTGCACTTCCCTCTGCAGACAGACGGGTGGCTCAATGCAGGAAAAGGCAGGGATAACCCACCTCTTTAATTGGGAAAGGCCAGAGCCAACTGGACCGAAGGGCTGGCTTGGCCTGTCAGCCCATGCTTGGCTCTGGGTCCACCACAGCTTGTGCCCAACCATGGAGGCTGGGTAAGACCTTGGCTACCTTGGCTACTAACTGTGCCTGGTGGGGAGCTTCCTCCCTAACCATTGTGCTAATCAGTTTAACCCTGCAAGATGACATCTGATAAACTTGCGCTCTTTAAGAAAATATCTTGCAACTATTTTGTGTTTGAGCGATTCAAAATATCCTGATAGGAGATTATATATTATTAAACCCCTAATTTTCTCAAGAATTTGTATTTTGACCTGACAATATTTTGAGGGAACCCTTTGAGGGATGTCTTTGTGGAGAGCAATCACAATTGTTACTATAAACACATGCCCCTATCAGTCCCTCTGTCTGACCTCGCACCATCAGATAAGCAGGCTTAGCCTTCACATGTCCGCAGGGATTACTTTATATCTGTCCATAGTGGTGACTGGGATAAAGTGATCTTTTCTGCAAATACAGTTTAGCCTTTAGGAAGTTACTGCTTACTCATGTGTTAACCTCAGCTCTGAGCAGGTGACCAAAGACAGGCAGACTGCAGCTTGCTTGTGCTAGTGAGCTATAAGTAAAGAGGAGCCTGCAGCTACAGCTGCCTGTGCTCTGCTGCAGGTAAATATTTGTCCATGGAAGCTTGGTGAGGGCAGCTTGAATTTGAATAGCTGACAACAAATCCCCACAGGCGACTGCAATAAAAATGATTTGGTGCCATCAGTTGCCACAGGGTATTAAGACTCCCATGAAAAAAAAATAGTCCAGTTCATTATCTCAGTGACATGTTATTGACACAGAAAACCCGTATTTGATACCAGAGACTCAGATAATGAAGAGTCAGAAGCCAGCTCAGGAGATCACCGATGTCTACCTCCTAGGTTAAGGCCAGAGCAAGTACTTCAGCATCATCCTAAGCATATTTTAAATATCTCAAATGGCAAAGATTCCACAGTCTTCCTAGTCAGACATAAAATTTGTGATCTGTTTTCTTTCTAATGGGTATTCCATTCTCATTCTCTGAGCTGCATCCTCCCTGAAGTGTATCCAGCCTCTGATTACAACTGTCCAAGTTTTCAGGAGCTGCTTTCCTATGTCCCAGTGACTTTCCTGGATTGTAAATCTGTCAGCATCAATCATTTTGAATATCTTACTCTCCCAGTACATTCAGGATGGGGATCAGTCCTGATTCCAGGTTTTTAGAGATTTCTGACATTCTAATGAAAAGCTATGGAGCAGAGATGCTATGGTGCAGGACCGTTTGAGAGAACTGCACTTCCAGGCTCCTTGCAACACCCCTGGAGGTTTGTGTAGCCACAGCAGGTTGACTGATGTACTCTTCATCCCCACATGTCTGTGCTCCCTTGTGCTCCTGTATGTGGTGATGAAAATCAGTGCAGAGGGAGTGCAGCTGGAGTAGAAACGTCAGAGCCCATCGAAGAGGCCACTCAGCAGAACTGTCTGTTGGGGCATATTCAACAGAGTGTGGGGGGCACTTGGGTGAGACACTGCAAAAGCAGCGAGGGCAGAGAGCAGAGGAGGGAAAAAGGGGTCACCACACCACCCATAGCAGCATCATCACCCCCTGCCACTGCTTTGCAAAACTCCTCTGTCAGCAGCACCAACCCCAAATTCCTTACCTTTGCCCCTTAAAGGCCTCTTGTGGCTTCTTCTCATGCAGTTCAAGTGTCTCCATTTAGCAAAGCACAACAGTCTTATTGATAAGGTGTTTTTTCCACACGGCACCATGCAGTAAAGGAGCTCCTCTATTTAAACACCATGACATCACCTTCAAGGTCATCCTATAAATTCTTCCCTAAAATTATTTGTCACAAGCTCTGTGGAAAACGCAGTGAGAATGAGACTGATGTCATGCACTAAATACACTGCCAAGCAAGGAACTCTGCTCTTACCCTCTACTTTGAGCATGGCTGACCTGTGAAGAGCATCTCTGTTGTGTTATATCTCACTTTGTGCTGGGTTGCTGGCACATGGGCCACCTTTCTCTGTTTGCACAATAGGCACCACAGTACAAAACTGGAGCCCTGAGCTGAGACACAGTTAAGAAGCAAGTTGGTTACAGCAAAATGGAGAATGAGTATCAGTCCTTTTAATGTCAGAACAGTCTTGAAGCTTTTTAAATGCAATTTCAGTATTATTCTTTATGAAACAATCCTGTTTAACCAAGATGACCAGACTTTCCCCCTCTCTAATTTTAATGTGGTTTTATAAAATGGACACATTTTGCATGTCATCTGGAAACATTAACCAGGGAGGTTAAGGGGTGAGGCTCTTGGGTTTAAAGCATCCATTTAGTAGACAGATAAATGAATTGACTAAGTGCTACCCCATTTGTCATAGGGCTATTATACCTGATCTTTTTTCTGGGCTGGTTATAAGCTATTGGTTAATGGGGTAGAATTAGATTTTTACAGAACTCTGTGCAGATAATTTTCTTGGAAAACATGTTGAAGAGCCTGCCTGTCCAGAATATGAGATGTGATGTTCCACTGCTGTCTGATGGATTGGTCATCAAACAGCAGGACTGCAGCTGCAAGTGGTAGCCTGTGGCTCCTCCATTAGAGTTTCTGCACTAGCACAGGAGAGCTATAATAAAGAGAAATGACATGTTAATGTGGAAGTAAGTTCAAAGCTCTCAGATCTGAGCATCATGGCACATTAAGGAAATTTAACATTTGATCTAGAGCATTATTTGGCCTGGGGAGCCTCAGGTCCCAAGTCATCACATCTTAAAATTCTGTATGCAGACTGTTTAACTTGGGCTCGTCTGTCCTCATAAGATTAATCCAAATAAAGAATAATACCAAGGTAACTTCCTCACAACAGGATCCCAGAGCAATGGAGGGTCATCTCAAACAATATAAATACTAGGTAATGGTAATGTAAAACTTGGCTGGATAAAACACTATCAAATATAACAGAAGTTATCCTGCACCACTTGGGGTAGAAGCAGGGGCAGAATTCCCATTTTCCCTATATTTTCCATTAATATTTTCCTTTGAAAAGTTCCCTGCCTTTCCCATAATCTAACATCTCAGTCAGGCTGGGGAAGGTACAGAGGGAAAGCTCTGGGACATTCCAGGGTTATGAAGTATTTAGTCTCCAGGCCTTATCTGAAGTTGATTGAGACACTTCAGACAGAAATAGGTCCCATCCTAACAGAGAGTAAAGGGAACAGAGGATATTTTCTAGTGGATAATTGACGGGATTCCACAAAATCACCACCAAGGCATTACAGACAAGCTTTTTTTTTAGCCCTAGGAGTGAGGCTGAAGGATGCATAAAACACAGAAGGGCTCTGCATAAGGTGAGGGGCAATTCCCTATACACTTAGCAGGGTTTATTTACCCTAACAAGAGGTCTAGAAGAGGGTGGTGTTATTCCTTCAGTACATATATACTTTGATGCTCTCTTTTTTTCTCAAGCAACATTGACCTTCTCTTTTCACAGTATATCCTTGACCTTACATATGTTCATTCCCAAGTTTTTCATATCATTCTCATTTGCTCTCTTAACTCCTCCTCCCTTATTATGCTTTCCTTAGCAAATAGAGTCTCATGATGCTCTCTGTGGCTGGGAGGAACTCCCTCAGCACAACCCCAGATCTCACTTGCTGTTCTCTGTTAAAATCCTCCTCAGGAAGCCCAAATGCCTGAACAAAAGCTGGCAGTGTGTAGGCTGATGTGCTGCTCTCATGTTCACTTTCAGCCCCCAGCCACGCTGTGCTCAGGTTTTTTTCTCTGCCTCGAAGACTGCTTGGGAGCATCTTGGCCATTTTGCTCTGGGTCCGTGTCTCAGGCAGTTGAGAGGATTGAGTACTCTGACTGGCACCCCTGAGTTTTATAAACAAAATGTAACTATTGTGAATAGTGAGCTGCTTTAGGACTATAGCTTGACAAGTTCAGTCATGCAGAACTGAAAGTGGACTTGTAGTTGAGGTCCAAAATAGCCTGTGAATGCCTAACCAGGGAGGCTGGGATGGCAGGCTTCCTAGCAGGTGCTCATTTCTTTCACATGGAGCTACTGATGGAGGTCAGGGCCTCTTTATTGGAACATGGCATGACTGCATCACTTCTGTAACAGTACAAACAAAGAACAGGGTCATCCCAGTGACACTGAGAATGGGCCTTTTAGTGAGGTGAATAAATAACAGACTCTCTCACTGGAAACCTGTAATGGTGTCAGTACAAATCAGGGGATAACAAGGAAGAGGTGCCCCCCAGCTATCATATCAGATATATTGTCTCTCTCTAGATTTTGTCTCAGAAAGCCCCCACCACTTTTTGGGGGGGTCCTGCAAAATGCAAGTGTTCAGTTTTGAAACTGGTGCTCATCAAGTCATGGAAATATTGGCTGAAAGTCCCCTCTGCAGGTCTCCTACTGCAAATGTCTTCCCTAAAGTCCAGCCTAGCTCTCCCGAACCACAAACCTTGGATACCACCTCTTGTATTGCCCACTGCTCCTGAAAAGTATCTGCTGTTTGTGTCTCTCTGTTGGTGGCTGTGGTCGTCTCCAGCTCACCTCTCAGACACCTCTCCCCAGCCTAAGCAAGCCCAGCTCCCTCTAGCTCTCTGGGTACATCCTGCAGCCCCTGAACCCCTGGCAGTCCCACTGGGCCCTGCCAGTTTCCCCACATCCCTCCTGACCTGGGAAGGAAAACTAAGGCCAGACACAGCAACCCAGGTACAGCCTCCCACCAGCAAGCAGTCAGGAATAAGTAACTTCTCTCAGAGCTGGCTGCCTTCCTCCTCCCCAGGAACACGGAAAGGCTTTCTGAGAGAGGAGTTGCTGTCAAAGGCACTCATGGGTTCTTTTTACCCATGAAGTTGTCCAGTTGCTCTTTGAACTTCTGTAAAGGTTTGAATCTAAAATCTCCTCCAGCAAGGAGTTTTACAGATTTCTTGCACAGTGTGTGAAGGACCACTTCCTCCTGCTTGTGGAGAGCTTGCTAATTGCTAGTTTCATTTCTTGTTCTCATACAAGAAAGCACAATAAACGTTTATCATTCCGTTGCCCTTCCTGATTTTATAGATCTCTCTAGAAGTGATAACAAAAGAGGACAAAATGCATGAGGAAGACAAATGCTATATTCTGCTTTTCTCTCCCTTTATTTCCTGAAACATGGACTCCTCACACTTCGTTTGAGCATCACCTTTGAAGATTGTCTCCCACTGTTTCCTTCTCCTTTGTCTTTATTACAGTCCACCAGTGAACAGCAACTAGGAGTAACTGAGGCCATAAACAACCATTTTTCCGCTCATTTACCTGTGTTGCTCTGGCAATTGTTTAATGGTAAACATATGACTTACTGACACAGTTTAGACCACAATGTTGACAAGTTTAATTCCTTGCCTTTGAAGGACAGGCTAAAGCAATTTTCCTTCGCATTCCTCCAGGCCATGGAATCAAGAACAGCCACAGGCAGAGGTGCTCTCAAGACCCTCAGCTGGATTATCATCTGAATTTCATTAGGATTCTGAGTAATGCTGCTGATGGAGTTGACTGGGGAAAAAAAGCAACTTAATCTGTTAAAGAGCTGCAAAAAAAGAGCTGTAATGCTTTCTGAAAGATTGTTTTAGCTTCTTGCTCTGCTAATCTGGTGCTTGTGTTTATGAGGACAGTCAGTATGCATCCTCAAGAAACAATTGTAATGCCTGCTCAACATATGCTGTTTACATGATTTCGAAGTCACTGATTTTGCAGGCACTTTGACATTCAGCAAAGAACAAGGCCTAAAGGGAAGGAGATAGCCTGCAGGTTAGGAACAGCCAGCTGAACCCTGCAAAAACTAACCCCAGTCTCCAGAAGAGCTTTGCTAGAGCAAGGAATTCAGGCAGGGGCTGAGGGAGGGGTACACTTCTAAGCCACCTCTCTGAATCTGACACAAGGAAGAAGCCTCCAAGTCCTCAAAATGTTCTGTTCATTCAAGGCTTGCTAGAAAATAAGTTGGCCATCTTCGTGGAGTCAGAAAACTGATGTGGACCATAGCTGGTGATGTCCTGCTAGTACCAGAACAAGGGGCTCCCACTCTTCACTCTGTTGACTGAGTTATCCTGAGTCTATCACCAAGGGAAGACAGCGTATGTCCTGTGAGCAGGAGGTGATGATGCAGGAAGAACAAACAGCCTCTGTATGGGAATGGGAATTATCACGAGGGCTGCCAGTAACCCTTGCCAGGCATTTTCCCTGTGCTTATGAACCACCCACAGCAAACTGAGCTGTTTTGGGGCCATGAGGTTAAAGGTGGTCTCTGTTTAACACAGAGGTGTGCTGACAGGGAGGCAGTCTGGACTGTGAGGTTCTTTATGCTGCAGACCGACCCCATATGGAGGAAATTTCCTAGGGCTGCATGCAGAGGTGGACACGACCCTACAACAGGGAAGAGGCTGGAGGAGACACAAGGCAGCAGCCAGAATCCTTGATATGATCCTTTTTATTAACTGAGTGCAAGTTGCTGTTCGGGTGATGCTTGTCCTACGGTTTAGAAAACTGAGTTTCTTGTGCAATAAATCGTAATTCATAAAGGGAGCTGGATCTTGGCTTTTCCTCCCCAGTGCCTTGGTGGCGGCTCTTCTAAAATTATTGAATGGCACCACCTTGTGGGTGCTCGGAGGTGAGGAGACTTTTCCATCTTTATTCCATGTGCGGACTCTGCAGGGGTACATTTGAATAGCAAGGCATGCAAACGGTGGTTCATTCTCACGCTGCTTCTCAAAGACCGGGCACTCATCAAGAAGTGCTTTTCTGCTTGTTTGCTGTCAGCTGACAGAAACAGATTTTAGTGTTTAGCGGTTGATTTTCAGAGCTTAACTGATTTTGCCTTTGCTAGAGACCTTATTGGAAATCTGTAAACAGATAAAGTAATTGACATTTCCAATTATGGAGGAAGTGCAGGGGAAAAACACTTAAATATACATTAGAAGTCATCTGCCCAGGACACCACATCTTACCTTTTTTCAAAGTGTGAAATCCATGTCTCAGTTGGTCCATGCATCACACAATTCCCTAAACTCCTGAAAGTAAGGTGTAGTGGGAGAATTTACCATATGTACTCCTGAGTTTGCCTTTAGGGATTACCCTGGCAATGACAGCATATATCCCAAACTGCAGTTTCTGGGAAGCATCAGACATATGTTCATGAACAGAACAGGCTGTGTACAACGACTTTCCAGAAAGCACTGTCTGCATGCTGTGTATTTTATACAGCATTAGGATTCACGTTATCATGGGTATGCAGGAACCCAGGATGCTAAACAGCAGCTATGAGACTGTGTGAGTGTGCATGTATGGAGTAACAGGTTTTTTGGTCAAGTGGGATTATCATGTATAAATCCAAGAAGCTCCATGAAATCTACCCAGACAAGATTTTGCAGAGTGAATAGGATGATGTCCTAAAAAAAAGGGGATATATTGTAGCCTAAACGATATCAAGAAAATAGAACAGAATCTTAAGAATATAAACAGGTGAGCAGACACATTCATACAGTTATATTGTCCATGGTGAGAAACTCAATAAAAACATAAATAAATACATATGGTTAAATTGCCAATTAAATTTTTCAAGCCTGCTTCTCAAACCTGGTTTCAGTCTTGGAAAGAGCATTTTCCTTTTAGAGTGTTTCCTCCCAGATATGTGCCCACTCAGTTTCTTTTCTAAGCAGTTACAAGGGCTGGATGCAAGGTCGTGCCAGAGATTTGCTGAGACACCGTGGGCAGAACAACGTGGTCAAAGCAATGTGGTCCACAAAGTGAGGAGAGTGCCAAGGAAAGGGATGAGGAAAGCTTGCCAGGGTATTGGAGAGGTTTCTGAGAGCAGGCATTACGATAGGAGTGGGAAGGCACCAGGCCAGTCAAAGCAAGGCTCTGCAGGGGGCAGTTTGCTGTGTGTTCCCAATAACCCCGAGCATCCACCAGGATAACCCCATCTTAGGTGTTGCACGAGCACAGGGTAAATGACAGTCCTGTCCCAGAGCACCCGCAGCCTGACAATAGCCCGAGATGTGGTGAGAGGAGCGCGTGTGCTGTGAGAGCAGGTGGGTGATGTGAGAGGCAGCAATGCCAGCACATCAGCAGCCAGCACTCTGTGGGTGCTTTTCTCAGCCACGACAGTGAAACACAGTTTAAAGCAGGGGTCTGGAAGAGGAAAATGATCCGGTCTTAGAGACAGTGATAGGGATTTCCTCCTCATTGCCCTGAACATGCCTGTATGGGAGAAAATATGAAGATGCTTACTTGGAAATTCAGAAAACTGATGACAGCAGTGACCTCCTGGCTAAATCAGAGACTGCTACCAATGTCCTGTTGTTGAAGAGCAATGGTAAGAAGGAAGGGAGGAAGGGAATTTACAGGCTGAGGAGATGAACAGTGAATGTTTGCAAAAAGGATTAAAGGAAGCGAGGGAGCCCCTCTAGTGGGAGAATCCAAGAAAAGCAATCACAGCCATTAGCTGGGAAAATGATCCTAATGCAGCATAAAGGATGGTCACAAATGTGAATCAAGATTGACCCAAAATGCAGTGTGGCATCATTTATATTATGTAAGGCAAAAGCCCCTCAAAACTGAAGAAAACATCCAACAGTTTCTACCAAGCTGATTACAAGAAAACTTTTTCCTGACTTTATATCTAGTGAGGGAATCAAGACTGAGCATATGAGCAGAACACACCAATCATGCACACAAATTTTAAATCATGTAGAAACAGTAGCATATCTAACAGTCTTTTAACCTGGAGTCCAGAACTTCCTGTTCATTCACCAGGTGCTAGGGAAGGTCACAGAGACACTAAAATGCTCAAATAAAATATTGGTCCCACCTCTTCCAGAAAGACTTGCAGCATGTCAAAAAATGGGAAGGGAAGAAACACTGTCTGCCTCTATTATTTGGGGAAATCACTAACTCTGTGTCCACCTCAGTTTCCATTTTGTAAAATAGGGTGAAGAGCAGTTCTTCACTCTTACAAAAAGTCACATGTCAAAAATCATGAAGGCTGTGAAATGCCAACACACTTAGGAGAGGGAAGCAGCTTAGTGTCTGGGCTTGATATATAGTAGCACCAACTTTCCATAGATTGCAGATTCTGTTTGAGCACTGAGTTGCCAAACAGGACAGCAGACCAGCAGGGCTGTGTTGGGAGAGGGCAGCTCCAGCTGCAGAGACAGCCACCCTCTGCTCCAGGAGCTGTCAGGAGGACAATGCCTCTGCCTGATGAAGAAGATGAGAAAGATAATGTCCATTAGATACCTGTAATAGTTTAACATTTCGATTTTATTGTGCAACAACACATTCAATATTTCCACCTATTTATGTAGTGTTTTAGGGCTGTACTTGACAGGCTTTAACGTAAACATGGTATTGCTGGGACACTGACAGCTTTTTTTTTTGGCATCGCTTTTACAGAGTCTTTACATAGAATGAGTTGATGTGTGACTCATGTAAATTTAGATTTTTTTTTACTTTGAGCAGATGTGGCCTCTCAGTGTGAGCCTGAGAACAGTTGGGGTGTTGCTGGGATTTATTTACAAACCTCCAAGCCAGCAGTTTCAAATCTGGGTTACAGTTAGATGCCTGTTTCCATGACAGATGGTCTCATTTTGAGAAGGAGTGAGTCTTGACAACTGAGGCTGGCTGGGAGGGTGAATTTCTGTTTCATAAAGATGATTCAATTTTCAGGGTATTTTCATATCCCAGATCAAGATTTAAATCTCCGAATTCAAATATTGTTTAGGGATGAACAACATTTCATCTTGCCAGCATCAAGGCTTCTGCTGATCCCTAGCTGCTGCCTGAATTTATCCAGGTTGCTGGAAGAATGAAGACTCCTGGCTCTGTTGTCACCTGCCTGATGGAGCTGTGGGGTGTCAGGAGCAAAGGCTGCCTGGGAACCTTTCTTAGGAGGTTGTGCACTTCCCAAGTGCTCTGGTGTTCAGGGAACACCATGGGCTGAGCCCATGGACTGTCCCTGTGACTTGGCATGGCTGAAGTGTGGCAGGGGATCCCTGGGCTCCACAGCAGCCTTGGAGGTAAAAGGACCAGAGAGAAGTTGTCATAGAAACCTTGATTGTTCTTTAGCCCTGACAGTATCAGATCTCATCAGATGTTTTTCTGGAGCAACTCAGAGGAGAACCATTTCCATAAAAATGTTTTAGTCCTTCCACTGAAGACCCCAGTAGTGTTGAACAAGCAGCGCCTGGTGCTGATCCAGCCTTCGGGGGGGAGGTATGTGCACAGGACAGTGCCACCCTCCCCTCCTGAAGCAACAGCTCTGATATGGGGGAGGAGTCCCCACTCTTGTCACACAGAGTGGCTGCTGAAGCACGTAAAATCACATGGGTCAGGAGCTCCAGGTTATTTTCCCTGGCCTCCAGCTACTTTTGTAGAAAAGTAAGGAGCTTCACTAGGTCCTTCTATCAGCTCTGTGCAGGTGTCTCATGTCCTTATCCTATCTCAAATGGCACAATATGTTGCATTTAAGGGCACAGCCACCTGTGAATTGTCTGTCATTGTCAACATCACTGCCAGGCAAAGCAGAGGGAGGGCACCTCCAGTATCTGGTGAGGTTTCACCATGATCCTTGTCAGGGAAAGCAGCATCCCTCCAGACTAACTCCTAGCCCCCTAGAGCCTGTTTTTTTATTCACTGACCACAGCTTGGTGCAGAAAGGTAAAGGCTGAGACAAGGAGGAAGAGGGGAGAAACCACACTCAGTGGGCTACACACAAGACAACTGCAGCATGTGCTGCTGAGCAGAGGGGAGCTTGCAGTCCCAGAGCATGGATATAGGCCATGGCCCTTCATTAGCCTGCATTATTATTAGGGTGGTACTCAGAGGAGTTTTGCTGCCAGCGGTGTAAGTCTTCTTCTTCAAATTATCTCATATGCCATTAAGAAGAGGGCCACACTGACTTTTTTGTTTGATTTCAGTACATTGCAGTTGACATCTTGAACGAGTGCTTGCAAAGGCAGTCTGACATGTGTCACCCAGAAAGCTGATTGTAAACATGAGCTTGTGCAATCTTCATGTTATGGAGAGAAAGAGCTTCTACTTCTTAAGTTTTCACCTAAAGAAAACAAAAACAGTAAAACAAAACCAAAACCACCCAAAAGAACACTAGAATCCAACTGACACATAGCTTAAAAATTTAGGCCATCCTTCTAAATTTCACCAATCTGAAAGTTCAGTAGATTTCTTCCTGCCTTTCACTTTTGTTACTTTGCAGTAAAAGTTCTTTCCTCATCACCAGTTATCAGCTTTATCAAGAGGGTACAGTTTTGCTCATGGTGGGCAGAAGATTATTTTTAAACAAAATATAGGAATCGTTAACTTAAATCCTGCATTGTGCCAAGGCAATCCAATATCCTTTGGAGCATTACTGACGAATATTTCATTCTGTCTAATAAGTCGTAAATAGAATTTATTTTTCAGTACTGAATCAACCAAATATATGAGCCAGAGGCTTCAGTCAGCAAAAGGGTGACTTTGTGAAGATCTTTGAATTCTCCTTTGGTGTTCAATTCAGCAGCTGTTGGCTGGGATGTCATTAAGGGCTGTTAGGCGCTAGCAGCTGTTTCAGGGTTTTAGGTGTTGATAATATTTGTATGGTCACACAGCTCGGAGGTGTCCAGGATGGTATTTCCCTGGGTGCTGATGAAGGAGCACTGAGGCAGCCCTCCCACAGCAAGCTCACACTCCAAGCAAACACTGTACCTCAATGGACATAATGGGAATCTAAAAAGTGCTCAAAGCATTTGTGAGACACCAAAATGCTTCTCCTTTAAGCAGCCTTATGGAATTTCCTGCTTTTATTTGCTAGTAGTCCATCTGCTCTTGAGTGAATTTTCAGTGGCCGACTTCACATATACAATAAACTATAAGGATGGAGGAAAATGGTGACCAGCTGCAGGTTAGCAAGGATCTGAACTCATTATATGTGATAGTAGAAGCAATTTGTCACTGTCTAAGTCATCACAAGTGCCCTGTTCAGGGAATCCACTCTTTCAATGCAATTCTTTGAACAAAGCATTAGAGATAATAAAGTCCAGAGGAAACTTACTTGGACAAATACAATTTTCAGGCAGTTCTGGAAAGCTTATTGTTGATCAGAGTGTGCACTTCTCCCAGATTAAAAATCCTTTGCAGATAAAATCACTGTAAAGTGTGGAGAGCGGTGGTGAGTGGTTATCTTTGGCTCTGCATGAAGTATTTTTGTCTGTGAGACAATAAAATGCAGGGCATAGGAACTGTCACTCTTGATGACTGAATTCACTTTGAAATCTCTCTCAGTCTCTGAGACCTCAGAAGATACTGCAAAGACTTTCCTGACAAATAATTTTGTAATTACACTGGGGCTGGAGATTGTTTTCGATAACCTCCAGCAGTTAATTATGGGCTCATAAGTTGCAGACTGTGGGTTTTTACAGAGCTGCTCACAGCCTGGATTTTTCTTTTGTAGTGGATTCAATAAAAATAATTTTAAAAATATGCTCATGACTTTTTGGACCATGAGTTTTGTCAACAGATACAATGAAATTGATACATCCTGCAGAGCAGCTCAGTCTCGTGGCATTTCCCCCACAAAAATACCCATAAGTTAACTTTCTGAGCAGCTCTAGTTTGCAATAGCAATACAGCACAAAAGTGACTATGAACGTTCAGACAAATTTGTTATCATTTTGTTAGGAATGGCACAGCTGTAGTGTTTTTTATTTATTTGCCCATCTACATGGTGGTAGGACCTTGGATTTGCAGTTTTGGTGTAGTGTCAGCTCCTGCATATGCACAGAACAAAGACCTAAATTTACAGAAAAAATTAAATCTTACTTTGGAGACTGTCAAACATTTAGCCTCGCTGATATCATGTAGCACTGAATTCCTCAGGTTAATTATGGCTTGTGTAAAAAAGCATTGCATTTTGTCAGTATTGGAAACTAAATGTATTCATGCCTTCGTGAATGCTTTCTCAGCAGTTGACAGCCTTGACATTTACATAGGGGTGTGGTGAAACAGGGCACCGACACCCGTAATCATCACGAGGAAGGAAAGCACCCAATGATATAAAACTGTTTCACAGTCTCAGCCTTTCCCTGGAAAAACAGCATCTGGCTCACTGTGTTTGTCGGCACAGACTGTCTGCAAGGACTTTTCTTGTTCTTTAAACAGAACTCAGCTGACAGGTTACTTTCTGGAAGAGGCATGGTGATCTGTCTATTTGTGTACTGCCTTTGAGAGATGTAGCCTCAAATTAGGATAGGATTTGGGAACTGAAACAAATGGGCTCACAGAAATGGGAGACACTGGGATTCTTGGTGTGCAGGTTCTGTGCAATCAGGTCTCAAAGGCATTTTCAAAATATGGAATAAAAAGAGGCTTGTTGTTTTTATAGCTGATTAAACTGAGCTGACGTCTCATCCTCCAGACATGAACATACTGCTTGATTTAACCCACATTTGAAGATGTGTATCACATTCAGTGAGAGTTGGAAATATCATTATCCTTCCTTTGGAGTTAGCTCTGTTTACTGAGTTCCTGCCTTTGGATTGGGCAATCCGTCCCTGGGAGCTGACACAGGAAAAGCATTTGATTCCTAGTGGTCAGGATTCTGCCCTGACCAGCCTGTAGCACTTGACAGTCCTCAGGCTCTGGCAATCCCACTGGCTCTCACATGAGTTTCCCTGAAAACAGAGAGCTCAGTAAGCCAAACAGTTTATTTGGGCACTGGATCTCATATCTATGAGAGCCCTGTTCAGAACACAGGATGGTACTGGTTGCACCTCATAGCTCTGTGTTTTCCCCAGTGCTCTGATGAAGTTCACTCCTCAATTCTGTCACCTCCTGTGGGTCCTGCTCCTGACCCATCTCCTGCCCCAGCTCACTCCTTGTCCTAAGACCAGTCCAACTGGAGACCTCAGCATCCAACCCTCTCACTCAGGCTTGTTCAGACCCCAAGCTGAGGGGTTGCAGAGGCTCAGGAGGAAGATGGCTTTTGGAAAGACTCGCTATCCCCACATTCCTCATTGGAGAGTAAGGGAGGTCGTAGCTCAGAGTCAGGGGCCACAGCTGGTGTTGTGCCACAGGTCTCTGGCACTCAGGTCACATAGTGACAACCGGACAGCTGTGGCATGCCTTTACAGCTGGCCAGTGCCATGCAGTGACACACATTGGGGTTATGTGTGCCCGAGAGAGATGAGAGATGAGAGATGAGAGTGGCTCCAGAAAAAGGCAATCAGCTTTCACCTGGGCTAGAGATAGGCACCTGTCAGGTACTTTATAAATTAAGCTGTCTCTATAATTGTCCTGTGACACTGGAGACACAGAAGAACCTGTGTGAAGACCGATCTTCAGTCTTACACTTCCCTGCTTTCACAGCTGTGGAGATGCTCTCACGTTTGCAGCAGGCTCTGCTTTGCCATGAGCAGGGCAGCTCATTGTCTGGCATTGCTGTCACCATGCTCCTGCTGCACTGACTGCTCTTGGTGGCCAACACACTGCCATGCTTCTAACAGGTTTGCTCCCTGTCAACACTGAGATATGCTGGAAGTGTTTCCTATATCAAGGGCTCTGTCTATACCCTGAGTTTAAAAGTGGACAAAGGAAGAGGAGGAGGCACACTCAGGTCTGTGTGTGCTGTTTGGGGCTCGTAGCCGCAGAGCTCCAGACTAACTGCACTTGGGAAGTGAGGCTCTGGGAGAAACTGGGACACAACAGGCCAAGCCTTTCACAGACTGGATAAACAAGAACCTGCAGGAAAACATTGTATTGTCCTGGCTTCCCCAACGTTTGTAAGTGCTCTAGGTCTCGGTACAATATCCAGGTGAGCATCTGGGGGTAGCAGTATAAGCAGGATACATGTCTGGATTATAGCCATGGTCAACCAGCAGCACGGACATCACTTGAAAATTCTCCATTTGTCTGTAGATGAGTCCCTCTTACATATATAGCATGTGGCTGTTGCATGTGAGGCAGTCATCTTTACTTCCAAAGTTCTGCAGGTAAATAACCATTTGGTGTTTGATTTGTTCTGCATGCAGTGCATCAGCTGGTCCCGTTACAAGTAATTTAGAGGCTTTCCAAAGTGGTAAATCTCTGCTTATTTTTATTTCCTCCCTCTAGCAATGTAGTAAAAGATTGTCTCATTCACTGTTTGAATCCTGCAAGCAGATGTGAAATATTCTGCAATCCAGGGCAGGTCAGACTGTAGCTTTTTCCATCATCCCAAAGCCTGGTTTAGTCAGCTGGATGAATTAGAGCTGGTAAGTCTGTAGCAGGGCATAAAAGAAACCCTTCATGCTCTGTAAAAGCACCCTTAAGGTGCAGTAGGGCTCTGCACAAGGGCACGAATTCATCACACAATGTGTCCCCAAGCTGCACTGCACAGCCCCAGCTGGACATGGAAAGCAGGACACAGCAAGCATTTGCTAGAGCCTCACCATGGCTGATGAGTTATCATCTGTCACCAACAGATCAGTTTTTCTTTCCCAAGAAAAGGAAAAACAACAGCAGACAGGATCCTGAAAAACAGCATGCCTCTGAAAAAAGACATCAGGTTTCTCTAATTCTCTTGCTTTGTGCTCAGGCATCTGGTATCTGGTAATTCATTTGCTTCTTTGTACATCCTGGCTGGATCATCCTGTGGCCCTCCTGTGCAAAGGACACAGAAGAATTGAAATCAGTTTTGCCTGGAAACAGATGCCAATTAACATCCCTGGAAAAGGGCAGAAAGGGAGCAAGAAACATCTCATTGGAGTTATTGACACAGGTAGAATGCTGGAGATGGTCCTAATCTTTCCCAAAGCCTTTTGTTCTTCTGTTTCTCAAGCAGCTTCTTCCTTGAAGTTTTTCCTGTGTGTGCGCAAGCAAAAACATGATGGAAGGAGCTGAGCTGAGCTCACGTGGATCCCATGATTACTGGAGCTTGTGGCAAGGCTGCTCTTCCCTTAAAGGAGAGAAATGTGTTGTTCTCACCAGGCAGAGAAATGATAAATGTGAAAGCTCCACTTCCGATTTATCCTCAGTCCCAGTGACCAAAAGCTGCTGCTGGTTTTGTCTTTTTCCAGAAGGCGTCTTCACTCACTCTTGTCCTCACAGTTCTTCTCATTGCTCCCTGTGCCTCTGCAGAGAGGCAGGAGGAAGAAACGACAGGGAAAGGTTGCTAAGCCTAAGCCCCAGTCTCAGCAGCATGCAGCACACAAAGACTTTTGGCTTTGGCTTATTCCAGAAACAGCATCTTTTGGAACCCTCTATCCCTGCAGCACAGTTTGGCCATTGCTGGTAACAGGCAGCAGGTTCTGTACTGAGTTTGCAAAGGCTCAGGACTGAGGCCTGCCAAATTTTCTCTGGACTACAACTGAGTACTTGCTGCTTTGTTTCAGTTTGGTTTAGCTGTAGGAACACTTTCCTCCTTCTAACCAGGTGCCTACGGCTGACTGAGTTTGCCTTCACTAGCAAATTGTAGAACCACAGTTTTACACCGTTGGCTCTTCAGTGCACCATGAGGTGTTCACAACTCCATACGCTGGAGCTAACAGAGGCCATCATGGGCTTGGTGTGACAGCAGAGGTCCTGAGAAGTGGAAGCACAGGGCACAGTGCAACGGGGTGAAGGCCCAATGGGATGGAAAGAGATGGGGCACAGGCCTGACTCTGGAGCACTCACAGCAACAAACCACTCACCTAGGGCAGCTAAAGAAATGCAGATACAGAGCTGAATGAGAATGGTTTCAGGGGTAGAAAAGAGGACAAATAAATAATATCTTACATGCATATAATCAACATCTACAGTAAATTTGGATGTGAAATGGAGTTTCAATCCAATGAAGAAAAAAGAAGATGTAAAAGCATGTAGCAAATCATAAAACTGACCCCCAGGAGAATCTGGAGTGAGGAAGAAGAAACCATCAACATCAGCCTCACATTCCTCTCACTGAACAACTCCAGAAGCTGATGATTTCCTGTAACACCACCACCAGAATGAAACCACCAACCGTAGGATCTGGATGAGCATGGGCAGAGGGAACATAACACCAGGAATAGGGGTAGAAGATAAGTCGAGTGCGCATAAGGCTTCAAATTATTTTTTAATTATTATTATTGCTGTTGAAATTTTTCTGACAGGAATATTATTTATTTTTCTGTAATAATTTGACTTGGACTAATAATGATTTTTTATTAGCGTGCTAAGATTTCAGTTCTACTAACATTCAATTCTTGTCTGTATATATAAGGTATGTTTCCCTTTTTCCCAGAAACAATATTTTGAATATAACACTGTAAGAAGGTTTCTTAATAACTCAGAAACATTCTATATTTCTCACAGGTTCAAAATAACCAGATACTTTATAAGCTGAAATCACCATTAAATGTGAAAAATGCATCTGCCCAGGAGAGGTCTAAAGAGCTTCTCAGCCTCAGATGAAAAGATAAATGTTGTTTTGGGTAAAATCAGCTTTTGTTTTTCAGTTTTTCCCTTCGAACCTGTTCCTGTTCTCTTGGATGCTCTCTCTATGAGTCAAAACTGATTCTGTTCATCTTCCAGACTGCACTTTGTCAAAGAGGAAAAGCCACAACAAACACCTTATGAATTAGGAGACATTATTTATAGCCACAGATCAAAATTCAAAGAAATAAATAGAAATGTCCAAACTCCTAGTCTTCTTCTAGTTCCTCAGTAAAGATTTCCACATCAGTGTCTTCAATTTCTAATGGTTCTATAATGTTTTACAGAGGTATTATGCTTACAATCAAATTCAGAAGCAATGCATTGCCAAACAGGTGCTCTTAGCACCAACTTTTCTAAACTCCTGGGGAAAAAAAAAGGGGGCCAAGAGCCACCAGAGCACACAGACCTGTGCCATTTGGAACCATAAAGAGGTGAGCAAACCACGTGAGGGACTCTCCTAGTTTTGTGCTGGGCTTCCTGGGCAGAATTACAGTGTAACCTGTAATTACAAGGTACGGTGTAGTTACAGATGTTTTCACATCATGGACATCCTGGAGTAGAGGTGATTTGCCATAAGCCTCATGGCCATTCCTGCTTCTGGGGTTTCGGCTTCCCTCTCAGTCGGAGATACTTGCAGAACATTTTCCTCTTGACTTCTATGTGTCTCTGCACCATGTCAACTCACAGGACTATCTAAAACTAATCTGTGTGACTAAGAGCATGGTCCAGATGCTCCTTGAACTCTGACAGGCTGTGTGCTGTGAGCACTTCCCTGGGGAGCCTTATCTTGACATCTGCAGCAAGTGAGGGTGGCTTAATGGCAATAGTGCTTTGAAAGATGTGAAAGATCTAGGCCCAGTTTTGTGAGTGTCTTTGGTTTTCTCTTTGGGTGACTCCCAACAACATTTGGAGATCTGATATTTGAATTCTCTCTAGTTTGAATCTACTTAATATATGTTTGTCTTCTTGTAAAATGAGAAAAAGGAATTCTTGATTTGCTGTATTTTCCCTTAAAGGGAAACCCTGCTTTTCTATCAAAATGGTGAGAATCCATTTTTATTGCAATCTGTTGATTTATAAGATGGATGGAAATTCTCCTTCCTTAAACACAGCTTGCCATAAAGGAGTCTTAGTCTGTTTCTTTTCTATGAATTTAATTTTGGCCAGGTCCTTCTGCCTCATCCAATAGGAACTTCCCCCTCAAACCTGTAGGCCTTGGTCCTCTTGTTTTACCAGGGCGTTGCACAAGTCTGACTGCCTAATCTCACTTCACCCCATTGCTGCTGGCTCTGACCCAGGCCCAGAGAAGGAGATCTGAGAAATGCTTTGATCAAAGCTCCCCACCCACCAGTGGGGTTTGGCCATTAACCTTTTGTTTCTGCCCTTGCCGTGCAGCAGAAGCACTCCAGGTATTTCCTTGCTAAACAAAGGCAGGCGTTTAAACCCAGCGATCTGCTTTATGACTCTGGGCACCGTTACTGCACACACCGTTTGACTCTTTTTCTCTGCAGAGATTAATGCTGGCATCTTAAACATCACTAATGCCTTATAGACAATCCATTAACATCAGTGTCTCCTAAGTGGCCAGCCATACCATTATTTATAAAATAGGGATTCTTTCCTAGTGCTACCGCTACCAATCCCTTGATTTCCCCAGACGGAATAGTGCCTATTATCAGCTGTGGAGTATTTTACACTGCTACATATTTTTTACTATTTAATGAGCTGCGTGTGTGTGAGTGACATGAAAAAAAAATAAAATAGAGAAATATTGCTATTCCACTTGCTGCAGTGTATGAGCTGGTCTGGTTAGACACGAAATGCAGACAGAAATCTGCCTCACCTCTCAAGCTAATTTTAGTCTCTCCCTCTGTTCTCTGTGGCTGTGTGTGTATAAAATCACTGGCAGTCTGACAGCGATTCAGTAACCTGTGCCACGCGCAGAGCAGAGCGTACTCTGTACTCACCAACCATCTGCTTGCATGGCACGGGTTAACTGAGCCTGTGGGATTGTGCTTACCTAAACAAAACCACTGCAGTGAGGGGAAAAACAATGAATGGGTGGAGATGATCAGCCCATGGATTCCAGCTAGTGCAGTCCAGGCAGCAATGACAGCCTGAAGGTTGCAGCAGCATCGGGATCAGCATTCCAAGTGCACTGATCTTACAGTCTGGAGTGATTTTACGTGGAGCTGTTCTTTATTTGCTGAGCCATGGCAAGTAACCAGGCCAGCCTGCCGGATGATCAGAGCAGGCACTGCAAGTTCTTATCCTATATGTTCTACCAGGCTGTGAGAGATCACAAGCCTGTGTGGATGCTGGAAGACATGAGAACTATGGAGTATTTTTACTGGGAGGAAAATGCCAGCCTACGAACCTACTCACCTTCAGAAGCCCTTCTCTATGCAGTGGTGCATAATCACCTGCCTTATGCTCAGTATCTGCTGTCTCATTTTCCAGAGGAGGCTCTCAAGGTGCCTGGGGAACACTTCTGCTATTGCCCATCCTCTGCTCCTCACTTGGCCATGGCGGTCACATATGACAGGAGAGATATCTTGGGACTGATCATCAAAATTGCACACAAGCTCCCCAGCTTGAACTCCTATATCAATAGGGCTGGCTGCTTTCATCTGGAAGACGGGAAAACACCCCTGCACCTTGCCTGTGAACTGCTGAGGTCGGAGACGGTCCTCATTCTCCTTGGGAATGGAGCATCTCCCAGGATAGAGGACAGTAAAGGGCTTACCCCGCTGGATGTCATCCTGGAGCAGATGTGGGACTCCAAAGTCAATGTGGCATCAAAGAAGCTCTGCCTCGACTACCTCTTGCTCTTCATGCCCAACCCACAGTTTAAGATGCGGAAAGTCCTGCAGGAGCATCCAGACCACTGGACAGCTTTGCTGGGAGAAGACAAATTCAACAGCCTGGTGGGGAACACACCTGCTTCTTTATACCTGCAAGCTATGCAAACTATTCTCCAGACTCTTCCCCCTTCCCACTTCCCTAAAAGCATCCAGGAACTACCTATACCACAGGCTCTAAAGCCCTTACCATCCTATGGCAAAAAGCCACCAGCAAAAAATGTGGTAAATGTTTTTCCTTGACTTTATTCAGTGGGTCTTGGATTTTCCAAGGCAACTTAGAGGAGCTGGTCATCCACCATCCTCTGCATTTTAGTGTGATTTTAGTACTTAACCTATTAGGCTATGCTGGAAAATCCAATATTTTGTGACAAGATTTTAAATGTCTTTTCTAACTGATTGCAGGCACGGCACTTTTAAAGGCAAAAGCCTTCCTTGTTTTCTGTTTTGTTGTGCATGTGAAGGGTTAACTGTAGTTGAGACTGTGTTATGTTTGGTTTCTTAGTCGTCAGCTGGTATCAGTGTATCTGATTTCCCAATATGATAACTGTGTAATGCACCTGGGTTAAAAGGAATGACATACCCAGTAGGATTTTTAAATGGTGTCACTGCTAGAGCTGGGAGAAAACCATCCCCTACCAATGAGGTTCAAAAATTAGGTTTCCTTTCTAACAATGCTCCAGCATCATTTGTAATAACCACAAAGTGCATGGCTGATGCTGCAGGGATGCAGAGGCAGTTCCTACAGGATAACTGATCCTACCGAGTTACTTTACAGCAGGTCATGGTGTGGAGGGCATGAGTTCAGAGAGGGGCAGTGTGTGTATATTCCTGGGGGATGGGGAAAAAAAATCCACAGAACAGCTAATGGAAAGCATCCAGTCTCACCTGGAAGCAAGGGGGTTAAAGGCAGTCCCAGCCCTGGTGCCTCTACAGACTTGTGCAATGGGGAAGGAACCATTTTCCCTGCTGTCCAGTAAACAAATGGCAATTAGAGCAGGGACAGTGGGAGCCCTGTCTTTCAAAAGTGACATTATTTCTCCTTGACTTGGGTTTCAGAATGTATCTCTTCAGGAGATGTAGCTCACTAACTTGATTCCCCTGTGGGTCTCAGAGACACAGGCGTTTGTTACTTATCCTAAGTTGGGGTATGACGTTCTGCTGTTAAGAGTCGTTACTTGTAGTCAATTAGAGTATTTTTGCTACCGGGGTCCAGACAGAAGTCCTTCTCCTGGAAATTACAAAATGTTTCCACTGACTGGGCACTGCAGGCAGGGTGAGTTTGCAGAAAGCAAGGCTGGGGCTGGGCAGCCTTCTGGGTAGCTCTGAACCCTTCTGGGTAGCTCTGAACCACACCGCTCTCTCTGCTCAAGGCACTGGTCCTGCTCTCCTGGCTGTTCCCAGCAGTGGCAGAATGCCAACTCCCTTTGGGAGACATCCCTTATTTTGGATGTGTTCCCCCCTCTTTTTAAGCTCAACCCTCTGTTCTGCTGAAGTAGCATAACTCACTTCCGAGATCCAAGCTGGGCAGCAGTGAAGAACTCACTTTTCTCTTCAGCTGGATTTGGAGGCCAAGGCTGTGGGGCACAAACCGCTTTCCACAAGGCTCTAGCTAAGAAAGGATGTCAAATCTCAACTGCTTTGTGCAAAAATGGCTCGTTCTCATCGGACTAATTCCCTGCCTGTGCCAAGGAGGCTGTGCTCGACCTGCACCCTTCTTTCTGCCAGCACAGGGAGCACTTCCATTTAGTTTCCCTCTGCATGGGCTACTTCCTGTGTGCCAGGACACTGGCAGTGACAGCCATGGCCAGGTGGAGATTTACTGTGAGGCTGCAGAACATGCTGCTCACAGCCACCTGGAGCATCCTTTCTGAGATGCTGGGATGCTCTTCCAGCCATACCTCAGTTCCGGTGCTATCTATGCTAGGCCAGGTGAATAAGCAGACTTGCTTGTGAGGCAGGGAAAATGTCAGCCCAGCCCTAAAAGTGGCAAGCAGGCGATGAAGGGGTTAACCCTTCTCCTGAAATCCCACATCCCTGGTGCTGCAGTGTCCCTCTACCCCTGCCCCTGGGGACTTGAATGTCCTTCTCCATCTGTGTCTATTCCTCCTCCTTTGATGGGGAAGGCTGCGAACAGGGAAATGCAGGGTCAGCGTCGGGTGAGGGGTTTGGGGGAAGGCTGCTCGCTCAACAGCCTGTGCTGCAGACAGAGGCTGTCACAGCTTGGGAAGCAAAGCAGAGCCCAAGGCAGATTTGCATTATAAGCGGTGGCTCAGCTGCTTCTGCCAAGCCATCAGGCTCCCCAGCACTGGCACAAATTCCCCTGAAAAACCTAGAGCTGGAGGCAGAGGACAGAGCAGGCTCTCGCTGCTCATGTCTGCCCAGAGTGAGTGTGCAGAGCATGGCCCCTGTGGCACCCCAGGACTCCAGAGGAGCGGGATTGGGTTTGTCCCCACCAGCACTGCGGTATTGCATCCGGATATCGGTGGGTGAGAGGCGGAGGAGGCTGGCGAAGGATATTATTAGAATAGTAATTAGGTCCTGGGAGCAGAGATCCCAGGAAAAGAGGAAATGGAAATCATCCAGTGCTATTGCACTGGCTCGAAACCATGTGAGTTTCAGTGCTGTGAAGAGTTTCATAAAAGGCAGGAGGGAGGGGAGGGCTGTTCATCTTACAAATCCAAGGAGGCAGGTAGGTACTGTCGGCATTAATGGAGAGGCCTTCTACTAAGGCAGGAGGCGGCACTCAGAGAGCCAGAGCAGCCCACTGGGAGCAAGTGATTGTAAAATGGTGCAGGGATCTCTTGTTGACTGCAACAGTTGTGGATCAATGCAGAGGTCAGGAATCAGGCAGTTCAGGCTTTATGGGTGGATTTGTAGCAGACAGCAGGATGCTTGTGTGCATGCATTTGTCCATGTGGGAGGCTCCCTCAATCCAGCTGCCAAGAGAAAGTATAGAAGATGAATTGTCTGGAACAGTTTCTTTTTGGGACATTCCTCTGACTTGTACCCCAGTCTGGAAGAAAGCTGCTGATCCCCTGTTGGCCAACACGTAAGAATTCTGGTGTGCCCAGCCCAGAGTGTAACAGGCAACTACCCACATGGGACAGATCACTCCACAGCCACCTCATTCCTCCTTTTCCTGACCATTTTGGCAAGAGATCAATCACCAGCTGGCCCTCAATCACATCGAGCCTCCCATGTGCAGTCGCAGTGGGCCAAAGTTTAGGGTCACTAGTACTGTGGTGACAACTCTGTCCATTGCCTGTAGCAGGATGGGCGCTCCTTTTGCTGGAAAGGGGGAATCATCTCCCAAAACCCTGTTTGCTTGTATTGTGGTGATCTGCCTGTTAGTTTGAGATCCCATTTGCCTTCCTGCTCAATACAGTGACATTACATCAGATATGGCCAAATCTACCTCAGCCCTGTCTGTGTTGTTTTCTTCTTTCCATTCTTTCCAAGCCAGGTCATTAGCAAAAGCAAACTCGAAATATTCTGCAGACTTCCTGCAACCTGACAGTCTTGAAAAATCCCTATGCTTGCATGGCAAATATGTTGGTGACTTTGTTAATCAAAAAGGGCGCTGGGTGCTGTGTGGTGATGTTTACATTCTGCATATCTGCATACTGAGTAAGTGTCGCTCAGATCTGTATTTCTGAACTTGGGAAAAAGAATAAATACAAGAGAGAAATGGGGAGAGGGTAAAGTCTTTTCTGATCTTTGGATTTAGGTTGGTTCCGCAGGTTACATCTCTTTAATTTCAATTTTGAGGGGTAGCACTGTAAGGATCTGAGAGTTGTCTGTATGCATGAGCCTTTGGTTTTGGTGAGAAGCACTTCAGTGAGCACAGTGGGGGGGGTGTGAGTGAGTGAAAATGTGCGGGCGCGTGTGCATGCGTGTGAGTGCCTGCCCTCTTGTCACACGTGTGCCTGCCTGCCCTCTTGTCACACGTGTGAGTGCCTGCCCTCTTGTCACACACGAGTGCCTGCCTGCCCTCTTGTCATACGTGTGCCTGCCTGCCCTCTTGTCACACGTGTGAGTGCCTGCCCTCTTGTCACACACGAGTGTCTGCCTACCCTCTTGTCACACGTGTGAGTGCCTGCCCTCTTGTCTCGCATGTGTCTGCCTGCCCTCTTGTCACACAAGTGTGTGTGTGTGTGTGTGTCTGCCTGCCCTCCTGTCACCCACGTGTGTGTCTGCCTGCCCTCTCCTGGCAAGCCCGTAACCGACTGACAGCTCTCACCCACTGCACTCCTCGCACCAGCCGTGAGCGACGCCCTACAGAAGCAGCCTTTTCACGAGGTCAGTGTGTGTCCCAGGCTCTGTGCTGCTCACAGGTAAGGACATTTCTTCTCTTGTAAAGAGGCAGCAGTTTTGCTCTTGAAATGGGTGTTTCATCCCCGAACACTAAGCACAAGGGCTTCTGCTTGCCAGCAACTACAATCATCCAGCAAAGGGTTTGTGATGCTGGCCACACTTTATTCTAGAACACATTTTTTTAAAACATAAAATCTCTTAAACATACATCTTTGTCTTTTTCTTTTTTTTTTCCCTTGGGCTACCAGCAAAACTCAGCTACCTATGACTTCCCAACCCTATGCTTCTGTCTATTTCTGCAGCATCATTAGTAGGAAGGACAGGCAGACTCTGACCTCAGTTACACCTCCCTACACCTGAAGCAACACTTTTTAAGTCAGTTCCATCACTACTGATGTTTTTTGGTCTAAAGGAAAATGAACTGTTTGTGCATTTGTGTTCTTCAAGACTCCATAACTCTGACTTCAGCATACAAATAAATGTGACACTTAATCCCTGAAAACATTTTTTACATTTTTCACACTCTGAATTTATATAGATATATATTTTCCATCTCTAACATCAATGGCATTTCCCTGTTCCCAGTTCCCTTGGCGTTTTTGGAATCAGCATGGCAGTGACAGATGCTGTCGTTCACTTATTAAGACTGAATGTTGCCATGCCCAAGTACAAATGGATGTTCATTGTATGATACAACTTTCTTATAAAGCCATACTTCTGCAATTTTGGTTTCTCTTTTTTAGGGGAGGGAAAAAAAAATCTTCCCTATAATTATGCTTGCACATTACTCGCTGCATGATTAAAGATAAAAAGATTGTAACTGGAATAAACTACATATACATGGCCTGATATAATTAGTTATACTATCTGTGAAAATAATTTAATCAGATTGTATTAATATAATAAACTTGCAATATAAAATTGATGTGTCTTTTATTAGCCAATTGGTCAAAACCACCCACCAGTATCTATTGCTTTCGCTTTGGCTCATCTTATTGTTTGATGATTTCATTCTGACTGCTGAGCCATTATCTCAAAAAATGTGATCTGAGGAAAATAATATTTCCCTTCACAGGCTTACAGTAGCTGACTGTGCTGTCAGAGGACGACCCCAAGTGATAAGGTGAACCCACACTTCACAGATCTGCTGAAAGGTGGTGATAAATCAGAAGGAGGGGCTCAACAGGGGTTGAATGGTAATTGGTTTCAGAGATTTTCATTTTTTAGGTTTGAGTTCAGCTTATGCAGCTGTTTCCCATGAATATAAGGGTGCCAGTAGCCTACTTTCCTTCTCTGGTTTGTGTGCCATCAACAAGCTCCTTTCCTTCCTCAGGTTTTTCTCTGTACAGGAAGATGCCCTGGCAAGGCTTCCAGCACCAACTTTTTACGCAGGCTCAGCTGAAGGCCTTCAGGCAGATGTGCACGTCACCCTCTGTGCTCTCTGTGGCGTAAGGATCCACCAGATTCTGTGCCAAAACCTGAACCATCCAGATCCTCCTCTGCTCTGATAAAAACAGCTATCCAAAGTATTTCTGGTGATGGCAGCTGGTTTGGATGATGAGGATGATGATGATAATCATGGGGAGTAGACTCCAGCACCAGCTCAACCCACAGATCTCCTCAAGGCACACTGGAACATGCAAGCTATAACCAAAGGATGACTCCTTTGAGCCTGTGTTTGCATAGTAAGTTATTGGTTTCATGGAAGAATGCAGAGAGGGAAGTTTCACTGATCTCGTTTAAAGAAGGTCAAGACTGCCCTTGCCTTCATAGCAGGAGATTTATCCCTAACTGCTTCACCACAAGAATGTGGTCTCCAAAGATGTAGTTTTCTGGTTCATTTGCTTCCATGTTTCCTGTATTTGAGAAAGGGAATCTGATTCAGTTTCTCTCGTGTCCTGGCAGCTTTACGGGGGCTGACCATTAGGGAGCCCCCGGAGCCCTGACGCATCCTTCAGAGCCAGTCTCATGTAGTTATCGGGTCTTTTACAACTGTGGTTACTTGGAGCCCACACACCAGCAGGCAGCAAGACGGGTATTTAAATAGAGACATTTAAAGGGTATATTCCCTTGTGTGGGGGGAAACACTGTCACAAGCAGATGATGCACTGAGCGAAATCCTGCCCACGCCTCAGTTACTTGGGCACACCTCCCTGAGTGAGTCACCCCAGAGCAGCTGACAGGTTTGGCATGTCCCACACTGTCCCGTGTCTGCCTGGCCAGCACAGCAGCAATGCCCTGGGGGAGCATGCTCTGCCTTCTGCTGCACCACCACATTCAGCTGGTGACACGGATGGCCAGCAGGCTCCAGCTCCCAAGATGCCTGCATTTGCCTCCAGCACTTGGGAAGCTGCTCTGAAGCCAAGAAACCAGATTTCTCTGGGGGTGACTCCTAAGCAATGCTTGATTTGAAAAATCAGTCATAATTTTCCAGTGCCAGCTCTAGTAAAACGTGTATGTGTTTTGCTAGGGATCTCCTGTGAAGGAGAAGTTTATTGCTTGTGGGAAGGCTTTTGGCAAATTTCATGAGTTCGTAGAGATAAGAGAGCTGTGCTCTGTACATCAGCTATGCCCACCCACACAGATCCCCATGGAGAGCGATGAGGAGGAGGAATGATTATCACAGAGTTGTCAGACTCACATAAGAAAACCTGGGAGGAAGGAAGGGAAGAAAAAGATTGGGAAAGGCAGTATGGCAAGATGTCTTGTGGGAAGAAGATCCCACAGTTGAACAGAAATAGGGAAAAGAGTCTGGAGAATCCCAAATCACAGTAAAAGCTATGAGAAGCACGGCAACACAGAAACCAATCCCTGCCACTTTCTCTTGGTGCTTGGGTTCAGGGTCACAACGAATGTCAAGATGATAAAGAAGAGGCTGACAAGCATTAGAAGTGGAAATAATCACGAGAGCTGACTGGAAATTGATGTTTCTAGTACACCAAAAATATTGCAAAATACAGTTCAGTTCTAATTCAAAATGAAAATTCAGAATCAAAACCAGTTTTACAAGGAAGAAAACTGATCCAGATCTATTAAGATAATTCTTAAAGAAGCAAAATTTTGATAATGTTGTAATACTTTCTTCTTATTTTTAACAGTGTTAAAGCACTAAAAAATAATCAAAATATTATTAAAGAAACCTCAGTTCTTTTGATAGCTGAAAGTCTTTGCTCAGATTTCCTTGTACCAGAATTTTTGTCAAAATAGGATCATAAACCCCATGGTGCTGGGTGCTCCCATCATCATGCCACGTCTCCAGCACGGGCAGTGGGAGAAGCTAAGTAAGGAGAGCACCTTTGTCTGGCTACTTTCAGCAATGCATTCCCTACTTATTCCCTCAGTGCCCCCAGCTGTTGGATTGGGGATATTAGAAGGTATTCTCTTGCCTAGTCCTTCAGTATTCATCTTTTGAGCTGATGTCCAAATTTGTCTAGTTCTTTTCTTAGCCTGTTGATACAATCGCATCCATGACTCCCTATGACAGCAATTTGCATTTATCTGCATCCAAGCCTACCTGCCACTTCTTTTTCCCACTCGGTTTAGTGGGGTCTTTCAGATGCCTCTTGCTACCTGTGTGGTGTTTGGATACTTGGAAAACTACAGTATCACTGTGAACACAAAGCTGTCACGGCTCACTCCTTTCTCCAGCCACTGGTTATATACTAAACAAAACTGGTTCCAGCACCAATCTCTAGGACACCCCACTGCTGACTTTTCCTCCTTCTTTACCATTCTGTAACCAGCTTTCACTCCATGAAATAACTCCTATGATCCCATGACAGCTTCATTTCTTTAATAATCTTTGGTGTAGAACCTTGCCCACAGCTTTTTGAGAATCCAAATACATTATGGTCACCAGATCTGTCCTTTATCCCCTGTCCTTCTGAGTGAGGTAAGTAATTTAGAAACAATTCGATTTTTATGAGGGCAAACTTTGCAGTAAAGCTTGTTCTGACAGGAGATGGCAGAATTAAAGTTTTGTCCATTAGAAGGACCTAAAAACCCTTTCTATGGATTGTGCAAAGTCCATTTACAGAAGTATGGCACATGGTGTGATTCTTGGGACTGTGCTGTGCAGGACCAGGAGTTGGACTCAGTGATCCTTGTGGGTCCCTTCCAACTCAGAATATTCTTTGGTTCTGTGAGTCTGTAAAACACATTGCCTTGAGATTGCAGGGGAAATCCATATGGTATTTTTTAAAAGTGTCTTTGAATTTTGAGGTTTTGACTGAAGCTGAAAATGAGCAACTATAGGACAAAAATCTCCGTTCTTCTGCCTGGAAGGTGTTAGGCAGTGACACTGTAAAAAGACTCTTTTTCTGAGTTTACAGATTGTAGTGAGATACTATTTTCAGCTGTGATGCATATATTTGCAGACACTAAACTTATCAGCAATAGAGGTGATTGCTTGATCAAATGGGGTTTTTTTATGGGACTCCTCCTGTGGGTAGAACTGAGCTTTGCTGATAGCTACAGGCTTTGGTTTACTTCTCTACCAGCCTGCGGAGCCTGATGTGGTGACAGACAGAGATAAAATGACATTCCATGTATAATTTGGGATTTCATGAAAGAAAAGCCAAAATGATAGGAAGAAAGGGGTCTCCCAAAATTAGGTTTCTGCTTAGAGGTGTGTTTCCTAAGCACTCAGAAATTCACATGCTTACTTAGGCTCACTCTGATCTGGTGAGCTTCAGGAAAATGTAAGATATGGCTAGTTACCCAAATTTGGGATCAGGGAGGCTGAGGGTTGCCTTCCCACAAAATTACCCAGCTCTTCTTTTGCAGAATTAACAGATTCTAGTGGCAGATTGATGCTTTGTCTTCTCTGGAAAACATGAACCAGGTTTCAAAATGTCTCAGTTCTGCCTCAACACACATGATCATCATCCCCTCAATTAAAGAAATATCACTAAAATGACAAAGTCCAAACCTAGACCTGTCCATGCCCTTTCTTATTCCCTTTTGTAAATATATAGACATGGACAGCCCCTTCCATCATGGCCTGGGCCTTTGCCCCCACTTCCTTGGAGGGGATGAACACCCAAATTTCAAGCTCTGTTATGACTACACGAAACACAGTATACAGCATGAACACACATGCAAACACCATGGCTGGTGTGAAAGAAGAGGCCCCGCATGAGTCTTATTTATTTTTAGAGTGAAAAGCCCCTGCCTCATCCAGACAGGAGTCCATGACTAACTTCCCAGTTCCTTCCTGGTGCCAGCCTGACAGGTTTTGCTAAGCCTCCATGTGGGACCTGTCTCTAAGATTCAGGCAGGCAACTCTTTGCCTTTGGGATCAGGTCAGACTTTAAACAGGCAACTGCAGCTTTACTTTTTAGTAGCTACTGCTTTTATTTTCCATGTGGATCTTTATACCATCCTCAATAAAAATCTAGAAACTGTTGGACCTGGGAGAGCTGCTAATGAATGTGCCCTCACTGTCTAAAAGGAAGGAAAAAAAAGGAATTTATATTAAAATGAAACCCCCATGTGTAAGTTATAAATTTCAAATGCTTTAAGTGGTTTTTTTCTTCTTTCATTCCTGCAGTGTTGCCTGAAAAGCCAGTTTCGCTCGGCTATTGTCTGCTTCACTGCATGGCTCCGTGTTTTGACAGTCAGGCCTCAAATGGCCACAACTTTGAAGTGGATCCATCTTCCAAAGGGACACCTTTTCTTCCTCCTCAGCATCAGTAGCCTATGTGTCCTGTGGGGCTTTTGAACTCAAATACCTCTAGAAGAGAAAATAGACTGTAACTCATAAAATAAGGAAACTCAGCTGGGCAGGGCCGGATAGGAATAAAAAGGAATTATCAACACCTTCTCCCAGGTGTGTCCTGGCTTATTGGCCGCCCGACCTGCGGACAAGTAAAACCAGCTCCTCACACCTGTGCAGGTGCTACCGGTGATCATTACCGCAGAGCCCCGTTGCCTTGCTGTGGGTTTGTTTTATATTTTTTGACGACTTTTCTTACTTTCCAGCCCGGCGGCTCCTGCGCGGGTACCGGCCGGGCCTGGGCTGCCGCGCCACCATAGGCCGCCAGGTGGCGCTACCTCCCTTCGGAGTCCTCCGTGAGGCACCTCCGAGGCCCTAAGGGACCCCCGGGCCGAGAGGGACCCCCGGACCCTGAGGGACCCCTCGGGCCGTGAGGGACCCCCGAGGCCCTGAGGGACCCCCCGGGCCGTGAGGGACGCCCGAGGCCCTGAGGGACCCCCCCGCGCCGTGAGGGACCCCCGGGTCAAGAGGGACCCCCGGGCAGTGAAGGTACTGCAAAACGTGGAATATGCAAAATTTTCCTTAAGACAGGACGGTATTTGATGTTCGACCTTCGTATGCTTTCCAGCCTAATGAGCAGGAAAAGAGATTTAACCCGTGAAACAGCAGCTAACGAGCAAACCCTGAGTGATGTGCAGGTCTTAGAAAGACAAATTACTTGTGGGTAGAGTTACCTTGTTAAGTTTTAGAGCTCCTGATGTGTCAGTGATCTCCGGCCTCGGGGGAGGTTAACAAAGCCTGGGGAGAAGGATATACCGCTGATAGTGGACACAAAGAATGCAGAATTTATGGGCCACAAGGACAGACTGGCAGGACCCCAAAACTAAAAAGACAACTCAGCAACAGCTGCATCAGCTCCAGGTGGGTTAAAGGTAATTCTGGCAGAGGGAGATGGTGACTACCAACTCACTGACCCAAAAGAAGAGAAAGACTAAGTATGGGACTAATTAGCAGGAGAAACGAGAGAATCATTAATAAGCAGAAAATAGAATAATAATTAATAAGAGAACTATGCAACTTGCAGACAAGGAACACTAATTCCTTTGTTTGCTAGAATGTATAAACAGCAAAAGGTTTTGATAGTTGGTGTGCTTGATTTGTGGAATACCACTGGGCACCCAGGCTTGTGCAACTCTGAGGTAGTCGATGTCTCTCTCAAGTGTGTAATTATAGGCTTGTTACATACGAATCCCATGTTTGTGGACAACAAGGTGACTCCAGGGCCACGAGAAGACCCTGCCAGTGTGAGGGGACCCCAGGACTGTGAGGCAACCCAGTGTTGCTGGCTTCCCCTCACCTGTGCCTGTCTGGTGACCATAGCACAGGTTTTGGATGCAGTGTCCAAACCAAACCCAAATATGCAAACCCAGCTGCAGGAAGGTGGTGCAGGTGCCATTATTGTCAGCCAACAAAGAAAGGTTTGGGGTCTACTCAGCGATGGAAGGACCTCAGGTGCTATGGATGTTGACCCTAGAGCTGGATTCTAGACAAAGAGCTACAAGCAGAAGCAAATTGCTTTGCACGGGGTTGCTGGGCAGAAATGAGGAACAGGCAGACATTTTCCATCCTGTCTGCCCTCTCCCAAGGAAAGGAGAAGCTGTGGTGACTTAAGTTGCCCATGGGCGGCTGAGAGGCTTCATACCTGCATTTGGCAAAGTACATAAAATCCAGGGATGTGATGCAGCCCCATTGGATCACCGCTCCTGTGCAGAAAAGCTCCTTAGACAGAGGAGTCGGTGGTGGAGCTGTGAGAGCCACCATTTCCTGCTTTCCCAGGAGAAGGGTGTCTGGGGCAGGCAGCACATGGACTGCAGACAGGCAAGGAGCCTGCCTGTGCACTGGGCATCTTGCAGAGAGCAAAGAATTGCTAAGGGTCTTGATACCTACCAGGAAACAAGGGAAGATACTGCCAAAGATGTCTTTAGCTCTGTTTCTGGCACATTTATGAAGCATCAAATACCTAGACAGTGGTAGCTGGCCCAACAGCCTGAAGTCTCAGCTGAAAAAAACCCAGTCTGCCTTTCTGAAGTTATTATTCTCTGATCTGGGGGTCTGTTCCTTTATTTTCACTCCCCTCTGCTTCAAGGCTAATCAGCAGAGCTTGCAAACTAATAACAAATTGGTTAAAAATCAGCTTTATATGCAAAGCCTAAAATAAAATATCTGTATATATCCCAGAAGCCTTCACAACCTCCTGTTTTATTAGTATCTCTAAAATAACTTTTCTTTCCTGACTCTAATTCCAGCTAGAAGCACTCTGATAATTCTCATAGGACTGTTATGTGTATTTCCAATTAAGCAATTTATAAGCACTGGCTGTGAGGAGCTTTTTGTTCTTAAGGAAATTATTTCTTCATTAAGAGTAAAACAAGCCTTTTTTTATCCCTGCTTAACATGAAAGCCCTTGTGTCCCCTTCACATATGTTTTAAGTACTGAACTGAGTAGAAGGAGATTAATCATTTTGTACCCCAACAAGCAGGGAAGACACAGCAGCTGGGTCAGTCACTCAGGGAATAGGCTTTTCAGTGTTTGTTTTCAGAGAGAAGTAGAAGTCAGACAGACAGATGCTTTCAAGCTACTTGCCTTTGCCAGAGGCAACCCACACAGTCATGAGCCCTTCTGGAGTCTGAGTCATGAAGAACTGCGGCAGATAAAATGAAGAGAGAGTCAAGAGGAAAAAAAAACCATTCCATTCATGCCCAGCTAATGAGTAGAAGTTCCAAATCGCCTCTTGTTTTGCAGGCTGTGTACCTTAATTAGATGAATCACAGAACACTGAGGGTGGAAAACACAGGCCAGAGAGCTCATAAGAGTCCATTCTTTCACACTGGCAGCATTATCTACCTCCCCGACAGGGAAGAATGTCCTTCCTTTTTCCTGGACTGTCATGAGGCATGGGCAAACATGGAAAATGAAGAGCAGAAAGGATGGATGATTGAGTTTAGCTTATATAGTATCACAAGCATCCTAGTCTTATTTTTGTCCCCAGGCCCAGCCATTTACACTTTCTGTAAAGGCACTCACAAGCCCGTGTTCTGGTAAAGCGCAGCCCCATGACCAAACAGCATGAGTTGCACTGAGCAGCAACATGAGGGACCTTCAAAGTGGGGGCACACTTGCTAATATCAGGAATGAACTCACCAGAAAGCTCCTGGTGTGGTCACAGAAGACACTTTGAGCCTTGAATGTTCCTGGAACTCTGGAAAGGAACCCCATGTAAGTGTTGTAAGTAAGTTGCATTCCCTTCCTTTTCCTCTAAGCCCAACTAGAGGGACACAGCCTAATAATGGGATAGCTCCTGAATGTTTAAGACTAATATCTCGTATCTGTTTACAGTAACAAATGGAGAGAAATGGAGGAACTGACAACAAATGGAATTACTACATTAATAAAGAGCTAATATATAGAAATAGGTAAGAGATCGAGATGCTGCAGCATGTAAGCCTGTGCCAATGCTTGACTTGCACAGGGTCAGTGGGAAATGTGTCAGGTATTCCAGGAGCACCAGCAGCCCCATGTATTTTTCCCAGGAATGGGTGCAAAAAATGGCTGATGAACAAAACTAGAAGTGGTGAATTCAACTGTACAGCTCAATGTAGACATTGTATCATTCAGTGAAGAAATGATGAGTTTAGAATGATCTTAAAACCTTGAGGTTTCTTTCTCATTCTCTGCATTTCATGCCATGCTCAGTAATACCTTTTATCATCTCCCTTTCTGTTATGGATTTTTTTTAGCAGCACAAGGAAGAAATGCCTGGCTATAGTTCCCTCAGCAAGCCCAATGGCACTGTGGTTTTTGGTTATACTGCTTTTATGACTTAAAACTTTTATGACTGGTTATCCTGGTCACTCTCTGTCTTAGAGAGAAATAGGTTTTGAAGAGGGATTTGAAGAAAGATGGGGTAATATGTGACATTGTGCATTGGCTTCTGGGACAGAGACAGCTCTACTGGCACATGGAGAGTCATTGATCTGCCAGGTCAAAAAAAAAAAAAAAAANAAAAAAAGCCACTTATGGCAGCATGAGAGAAAGGAAGAGGACAGAGCGACAAACAAGTCATACTTGGTCACAGAGTCAGCACTGCTGTCAGAATGGAGGGAAGAACAGTAAAAGAAATGTCAGAAACATGAAAGCAGGTTGAGAAAGGCCCTGCAGGAAGCAGAAATGTGTGGAAAATAATGCTGTAAGGGGAAATGGAGGATGAGGAGGGAAAAATAAGTGTCAATGATACCATCATTATGCAGGGCATGAGGTCGATCTGGAGGCTGCATTTTGGGTTGGCTGCAGTCTCAGAGAAGCCAGAAACAGAGGACATAATGTTAGGGAGAAGATAAAGTGATCAAGGGCATGATCTGTCTTGAGTCTTAGAAACATTGCAGAAGAAAAATAATTTGTGTTTAGGTATAGCCTAATGTACAAAAGAGTGTTGTGAGCAATCAGAGCTGTCTGGCTACTTCACCTGAAGGAAAAGGGATATGGCAGCATCTCAGTTATAAAAACTGAGGGAACAGGAGGAGGCAGTCAAAGAGAAAGATCAGGATTTAATTTGCTCTGTGTTCAGTCACCAAGAGACGTGGGGGCGTCAATATTGCCAAACCAAAACTGAGTTGAGGAAAATAGATTAGAAGCAGTGAGTCAGATATGAGAGCTCATGGTGGCACAGCTGATATTTGAAATTGCAGGAAGAGTAAGGATCATAGGAACTTTCACAGGGACTTTTCTTCCTGGGTTTTACAGTTCAGATCCCATCAAAACACACACAGTTCAACAACTCTTAGTCACCACAAATCTGCAAGAGCACGTCACAGCCAGAGAAGGGAAAGGGAGAGCAGTGGGCAGATACAGAGCTGTAATAATATTCCTTGGATACAGGTAGGAATTTTAGAGAAAATCCACTCTCAAATTTAGATTTTTACTGAAGACCTCAGCCCTCAGGGGAATCTTTTGTGAGTAAAGGTATAGGACTTGTGTCTCAGCTGCCGTAAAGTCTCTTTTGTGGCCATTCCAGGCAGTACCAAACCGGATGATAACACATGGACCATGGAGGCATGAGTCATATTTCTGTGTATGACTGCATGCAGTAAAATAATTTTGTTTAACCAGCTTATCTTTGTTTGCTTTCCACCAATACCACTGTAATTTCTTTTGGCATCCAAATGCATTTTTCTGCCCTTACTCGAACTTTTGCAAAAAGGGAACCACTTTGCAACATCTCCGTGATTTTTACATACCTACTTTAGTGACTGTGATAGCAACATGCTGGTGTATTGCTCTAGAAAGTAGCTTTACATGCACAGTTTCATCTAGTCCTTAATTCTTCCACTGGGGCACTAAATCTGGACTAAGCTGAAATACTAAGACAATAATTCTTAATCCACTGTGGAACATTAACTGAGTGTTAAGACAGCGATTTGCTGTATATTATGAACGTGTCTACATTTCGTTTCCTCTCTGGAGATGCTGATTCACTGATGGAGTGATGTTCTTCCAGGCAAGAAAAGATTAAGTAGAGACAACAGACTCAGAAGTAATAAATAAGGCTGTAGAACAAAACTGCCTAATATTATATTATTTTAGAAGCCATATATAATCATGTCATCAGAGATGTGCTGTGATGCGCACACGCAAGGGAGCAGAGTTAAGGTGGTGCCTCTGATCTTACACTGTGCTAGTTCAGGAGGTTACAGAGTTTGTAACTGTATATTTTATGTTGCATCAATCCAGCACTGGGAAGGACGTGTGCATCTATTTAACCACAGCAGTATCTCCTCTTGGTTCCCATCACAGTCAATGTGTTCTTCAAAGGAACATGAGCACTCTTTCCCCTGTTTCCTACATGAAAACCCAAGGTGCTGGAGAAACAGCAGGTCCTTTAGTCCCTGAGATTAATGGAAAGTGCAGTACAAAGGAACCAAGTTTCCTGCTCCCTGCTTCTGTGTGCAGTATGTGCTCCCACTGTCCTTTACTAGTGCAGGGACAGTGCAGGGAGGCTGCCTGGCTGAAATTCTGGACACGAGTTTGGATAGTGCCTCTCTAGTAAAGACAGAGCACAGGCAGCCTGCCAGAATTGTCCCATCACCCTGTCTGAGGGGACCATCTTCAGAACCACTCAGCAGCAATTGATCAAAGACAAGGTTGTTGCTCTTTTGCTTCTGTGATTCTCCTGTCCAGAAGGCATCTGGGCTGATGTTACTGTCCGGGCTGCTCTTCATACTGATGGCTGGGAACTAACCAGGCTACACTTCTTCAGGCTTGGGACAGGCAGCACATAGGGAATATTGGGTGTAGGCAGAAAGAAGGGGCTCACTGGACTCCATTCCTGGTTTTTTTTTTTGGTTTTTTTTGTAATGGCCAAATGGCAGACATTTCAGCAGCTCATTGAGCACAGTAACTTACTCCAGGGCCAAAAATCAGTCCATGTAAATTGTGAAAATGAGGCAGTTGCAAAGGTAAATTTTAACTGTAAGTGTGAACGTAAATTGTAAATTCTCCTCTGAGTGGATCAAGCTGCAGAAAAGAACCTGACATTGCTCGTTCATTACAAGAAGCATTACATTGCTATAGGACTTAACAAAGCAGCATAGTTCTTTTATCCTGAGCAAACAAATATCAGAACGATGGTCGGTCACCACTTGCAGGTCTTTACTGGGAATTCATTTCACCTAATCCAGACTTGCTGAAGATGTCTGCAGAGAGGGCTTGATCTTTATTGCTAAGCAAAATCAGGTGTGCAGAGTGCCCCATTTGTTTTTGATGGTGTGTTGTGTAGCCGTGAGAGTTCAAACCTCCAGACATGCTCTGGAACGGACCCTGCTCTTTCCTGTAGGTGAAGGTGTTCTCCTAGGCCTGAAGATTGTGCCTCTAATGCTCAGCTCTTCTCTTGCTGTAGGAAGGGGTGGGTGGCTGTACTGGTGGTTACAGTGCTCTGTTAGCTCTCACTTCATGCTCTGGGGAACTTCAGTGTTTCACAGCAGAGTTAGAGATGATATTCTTAGCACATTCCTTTAATTTCTTTCCCCTGACCTAGCAATTACTGTTCTACACAGTGCTGCCTCATGTGGTTCCTTACAATTTATTTTTAAGGTTTCCCCAAAAACTTGCCTAGTAAGAGTTTTTGCATAATTGCTCCTCAAGATTTGCATTTCAAGATTTCAACACAGTATTAGCCCTTGGAGCTGGCTGTAGGCTTAGGTTACCTCCCACTAGGTTAATCCACACATCTCTCCATTGAATGATCTGAACACAGGAATATGCATTGCTTTTTGCTTCTATTCTCAGAACAGCATTGTTCTATCTTGGCCACTTCATTTTTTTTTTAAATTATTCCCAATTCTATTGCTTCTGCAATAGGCCTTAAAACTTTCCTAATGGAAGGGGGCTGCAGTATGTCAGAAGAATATTTTGGTGTATTTTTGTAAGCTTGTCAGATTCTCCAAGTTTTGCAACCTTGAGCTAGGTCTGGCTGATTTGTGACTGATGGCACCAGAGTTCTCTTTTCCTTCCTTGTTAATCATATGCTTTAAATTGTCATCAGTGATGGGTTTATGTTCCTCCTTACAGGTTTACAGAGTTTCAGCACCGGTTATATCACTGGATTCAAAGGGAATGATGACAGACTGAACTGTATTTGCTTTCCAAAATCTAGCTTTAAAGTTTCCCTCTGGGCTGGAACTCACTGATTTTAATTCATTTCTGGATGCCACTGATTTAAGTAATTTTTTTACTCCTCTCCTCAGAGAAATTATTCTTTACCTATTTGTAAAGGTTCCTTAATATTCTGTCTTCACCTTGCTTTGGGTCATTTTAAAAATCTCCCATTTCTATCTGTTTCTCCCCTTATGATGCTTGGACTCTTGCATGCAATTTAAAAACATTTTCTGTCATTTTTACCTTTGCAGTTGTTACTTTGCCATGCTAGTTCTTTTTGATCTTTTCTCACTAGCTCCAGAAGTTCTTTTTTTTTTTTTAAATCTGGCATATAATGTTCTTCAAGTTCAAGCTCTTGTGATCGTATCTGCTCCTATCTGCCAGCATCCATAACCTCTTCCTTAGAAATAGTTCTTAGCACTTTGCCAAGATGTCATGATAAGAACAAAGTGGGGAAAAGTGCAGTTTCTAACAGCATTTATTGAATCCTCCAAGTAATGATCCTTGGCTTCATCTCCTGATAAAATGTGCTTGATATTGTGTCTTTTTGGTCTCCTGCTATGGGTATAAAAATTACCTTCCTCCTTATTCTTTTGATGTAATTTTAAATGCTGTTGTTCCAAATAGGAAGTTTGACTGCCTGGCTTGACAAGTTTAACAAGCTGAGCACCACTGGCCTATTTCTTTGATGATAAATGGAGGGGGAAGTAAGAGGGGAGTAAGATACAGGTGCACCATCTCCCTGAGTGACCACAGTCATTCTTTGGGGTTACGAGCCTGTTTGAACCTCTCTCTGCTTGTAAACAAACTGGTAAGGTAGTAAACAAACTGCTAGTAAACAAGTTAATGAACACCTGGTAAATTCCTGGCAAGACACAGCTAAACTCATGCAGCCTCCAAAACAAGGTATCTGCATCCAAACTGCGTATTGGAATAATCTGCAGCATTTTTCAGCCCCCAAACCATGCACAGACATTGCCTGGAAGAACATTTGCTCACCCACATCAGAGCCAGGGCTATGCTGGCAGTTTCACTGAGAGACTCCCTGTTCCAAATCTGTTTCCAGGCCTGGACTCTGTATTCTTTGAATAAGGTGTACATTGTGCTTTGTTCCTTAACTTTTCTCTGGTGTGACTCTTGGAGTCAAGAAAGAGGTTCAAGATGCCTCTCCCATGCTTCCTGCTCTGGGAATGATGGTTGAGGGGTGTTTCCATTACTGCCATGAGACGTGATTAGGCTTTTTGGTACTGTGATAGAAGGCTGATATTGCAGTGGTATCTAAAATGTTTTATAACACTGCCTTTCTAGGCACCCTTTCCTGCACCTTATGTCAGCCACACTTTGTAAAATTTTACCTGAAGTTGTTCAATCACACATAAAATTTAGAGTATGGCAATTATGTTGGCCTGGTTAAAAATCTTACTTTTCCAGGCTTCACAGAAAAGGCATTTTTGGTATCAAGTAAGCCCCTTTCACTGTCTCCAGGAAAACATGGCCAAATCATAAACTCTGACTAATTTTAATTTGAACACTCTTAGTAGAAGCTTGTTCTCTTGGCAGCTGAATTCCTGGCTGTGACATCTGCAGAGAGCACCCTCTGGCTTCTTCCTGCCAGCTCATCTGCCTGTGTGCAGCTCCATGGTGCAACCTGGGGCTGGCACCTTCTCCTGTGGAGCACAGAGCACTGCAGGGTGCGGAGTGGGGAGCAGGGCCAGCAGGGGCAAAAGTTGGAGTCCTTTACTAGGACTTAATATTATAGGGAGGAAGGAGCTGTGAGGAAGGAGAGTAAGCAAGAGAGAAAGCAGAACCAACATCTCTACAGCTCCTTATGTCTGTTCTTTCTCATCCAACACTGAAACAATCCAAGGCTTTCTTGAACCTTCATGTTTGTTTGTTGGCAAGTGTCTGTATTATCTGGTGATGAAGGATGAAACCTACATCCCTCAGATTTGTTGACTGAGTTTCTACCTCATGCAACTGATCCCTATGGATGATAACAGACATCTACTGCTACCAATTACTTATTAGCACACGTACTTCAAACCTAATAGGTTTCAGTTCCATTTGGAGGTCACTAGGGTTTCATATAATATCATTTCTTTTCAATTAACATGGGAAGTGACTTGGTAATTCCAGTAAATGACTAGGTACTTAAAGTAAACCTGTCTGGAAATACAAATTTCTGTCACTTAAAGTAAACCTGTCTGGAAATACAAATTTCTGTCAGCTGGAAATTTTAACAATTGACATTTTACTTGAGACAAAACAGAAAATACATTACTGTATTTTTGTGGTAGAACATTAAAACAAATGCCTTTCTAATTTTTCTCTGTGAGTTATGTCCTCAAAGGGTTAACATGAAGAAAATAAGGTGATCAAAGATTTTATGGAAGGATGACTTTGATCTCATAGATGGTGTAAGGCAGGACTTAATCCAAAATTAACATCCTATATGGGTTAATTAAAGGAAACAAATGAGAGAAAGCTTGTTATACTCTTGAACAGCTCATTTAGCTTGTCTTTAATGCAAATTGTCAGTGAGGTTCCTGTCATGAAAATAAATCTCATTAAAAATACATCACTTGTTCACACACATGTAAACAAAAGAAAGAGCATGCGCCTACGAGATGAAATTGATGTTACTCAGCTGCAGAGCGAAGGTGATGTGGGTTTCAAAATGCAGTCACTCTTGAATTTGTCTGGGTTTACGTTTTCTGAAAGATCTTTCTATTTCCGTCAGTTGCCTATCAGAATCCTTAATGAATGTGGAATGATGGGGGGCTGCAAACTGGTGAATAAAGGGCAGACTTGGAGCAACAAGGGCTTGAAACCCACATTCCCTCTTTATTAATGGACTCGTATTCCCAATGTTTATATGTCCTTAGGCTACAACTTCCTCAAGATTTTCTATAACTTTCCATTGCATAGAAGTTCATATAAAATGAAACTGTGAAAGCAAATACTATTTGAAACTGTATAAAAGTGTAAAAAATTATATTGGGCTTATAAATCATGACATCATATTATTATTATTCTCTTGGAGCAGTTTATGGAGCAGTAAAGTAAGAATTCTGTACAGAGATGAAAGTCAATATCTATCTCCATCCCTACACCAACACTAGTAGGAAATATTACCAGACATTGCAAGCTAGGAAGGAAATAAGAAGAATATTAACTAAAGCCTTTTTTCCATATTATAGTCCCATATTGCAAAGCAAACAATTATGTAGCCCTTCTTTGTATACTTATAGATCTTCCTCTCCACAGCCCAATAAAGAGGTAGAGATTCCTGAATGTTTGGGAGGATGAGGCCTGACAATTGCAACATCAGGGATATCTCAAAAGGCAGTGATCTTCCTTCCCCACTGTAAGGTGAGAAACTCTACTACAACACATTTGTATGGGAAGCGGGCATAGGAAGAATTCTAATGTTTTCATTGTGTTTTAAAATATATGTGTGAAGGTCATAGCAAAGCTTTTGTTTCATATTTATGGTCCCAAAGGCTTTATCCATTCATTCTGCATATATTTTCCAGGGTGAGGTTACAGCTTGGTCACCTCAGTGAACCTTAGGTCAGGCCCCTGACCAGAAAGAGAGTAAGATACACAGGAGGCTGCTTAGCACGCTAAACTTCTGTTCGGTGCGTGGTACAGCCAGGAGGTGGCAGAGCGAGTCTGATTTACCACGTCTGAATGGCAAGCTCTGGGTATTTTCCCGTCTTGACGCTGTGGAATGATGGTGAGTACCTGCAGTTCTCCTATTTGCACCGTTTAGTGGCAACTGCTTGCACACCACTCACAGCATTTGCAAGGCTATAAAGAGGCTTCCAGCAAGCTTGCAGAGCTCTCTAGGAAATGATGGCTGGCACTATTTTTCCTTTTTTTTTTCTTTTTCCTTTTTAATTATAATTTTGCACTGCTGACTCAACTGCTCTTCACTGGCAGTTTGGCCAACACATCCTTTCAGAGGCCAGAATGACTCTTCCTTGTGCACACGTCCTTGCAAGCAAATGGCACTGACCCTGCCCACAACAGCACATCGTGACAAAAGCACGTCATTCAACCGAGGGCCTGATAAACACTGATCCAGAAGTATGTAATACATAATTCTGCATAACTGTTAATACAGCTGCCTCTCCTTTCTCTTCTTGTTACTCCTTCACATGGTAAGTGACCCATGTGATAAGCAGAGAGAAACCACCCGAGAGGGCAGAGCAGATTAACAGAGGGGAAAAGCAAATAGAGAGTGACAAACTGGCCAATATCAGCTGAGGTACTTTTTGTATCAACTTCAGCTGCAGTCAGCTCTGGGCTGGATCAGCAGATGATGGGGGTTACTGGGGGAAAAAAACAGATGTTGCACAAAAGTGGTGCCAATAATTTGGTAATCTAAACTGTATCTGCTTGTAAATTATTCTTAAAAAAGCAATAGGCTTCAGCAAAACTTGTCTTTTTCTTAAGAGCTACTGATGCTGGTTAGCAAACCCCCAAAGTTTATTAACAGCAAGCAACCCCAAAATCTCTGTATGTTACGTTTAAAGGGCTGCAGCAGCCCCAGGATAGGTATTGGTGCCTTCACAAAAGAAGGCATTTACTGTTTTCTGCCTCTCATGCTGATTTTTTGTATGTCTGTTTCCCTGGGGCAGCTGTGAGAGGGGAGATAGAAGAAGGGCAAGAGGAGAGGGTATTAAGCTCTGTCTAAGGGTTTGATCACCTTTCAGAAAACACAGGACCAGTTTGTGTCTTGCTATTTTAAGGGACTCAGAAGCCTGATAGATGGCAATGGAAATAGAGAGAAGAAGCTCCTTCAGTTAGGACTGCAAGAGAAATAGATGATGCAGAGGTTTTTGAGCACAGGGTCAGATACAAAGTCAAGAGAACCATGCATGTGGGCGACAGGCAGCAAGGAGAGGTGAACAGAGGATTCTTTGCACTGAAAGTACTGGAGTTATTATGCTCTAAATTCTGCATTTATTGTCTGCTTGCTTCAAAGCAGCAATGTACGATAGAATCTGACCCTAAATGGATGTAGTTGTCAGAATCAACAATAGGAAGCACAGATAGAAAGAGATTTGATATCTTCTCTACAATCCTGCCTCTGGTAATAGTTACTGCTAGAACTCAGAACTCCCTCAGAGAAGGGAGGAAAACTGTATTTCTTCCAATACCTCTGCTAACAACTCTGTTGTTTTTTAAATTCTAAGAAAGGACCAACTATATAGCTGGGAAGAAACCACACAAAAAAAACCCAACACTGCTATTCTCCAGGGGTTTTGCCCAACTTCCTAAGCATTTTAGCCAAGTACAGATAAAATCTATGCCCTGAACACTAATGCAGACTGTGCCCCCAGACAGACAGACTCAGGTCTGAACAGAACTGCTTGGGTAAGAGAAAAGGTCACCTATCATGGTCTATGTGGCCCCTGACTGCTCTGCTAATACCAGACACAGAGATGGCATCTGGAAGACCAATTTATGGCCACAGGCAATTGAAATGAGAGCAGTTAGCACAAGCAGACAGACAGAATGTGGAGATCCTTGTAACTTCCAATTTCTCCTCACCAGGCTGGCGTTGAACAGGCATCTACCACTGAAAAGCTACATATTCTCTGGTTCCTTCTCTGAGTTTTGTAGACAGCTCTGTGCATGTTACTGCAAGTCCTTTCACATCAAACCTGGGGCTGTGGCTGCCATGCATTGCTTTAAGCATCCAGGTCTGAATCTCACATCTAAAACAATGGTGTTTGGATTGGAAATGCTATTTTGATCCTCCTCTTTTTTTAGTTCCCCCAGCCTTGAGGATGATGGCTTAGAATAGCTGAAATATTTAAAAACTCCGCCAAGGGCTGTGCTGACAAAACAGCAATTTGTATGTGCTCTGTACTTCTGGCTAATCTCAGCACAGAGTTCAGATGCTGAATGAATCTACTTTTCTCTCATCATTCAGTGTATTAACTCGAGGTCATGCTCCACTGACACTTGCAAACAGCACCAGCCTCTGTCAGTCACAGCCACGCATAGAAGGAGCCTGAAAGGAATTAACTCTGTCTAATAAACATCCCTGGCTTGCACACAGCCCCTCAGGATGGGAGCGATAGTGGTGGGACTGATGGCAAACTCTTGGAGGAGGGAGTAGGGTTTAGCCTACAGAAATGGAAGTGCCCCCGTTTGCAATGGCATCACAAATGCATAATGCCATAGGTATTTCACTTATGGCTTGTTTTCAGACATCTACAAAATCCAGTAGTCATGGCAAAGCCAGCTGCCTTTGTTGACTGTGGTTACAGTTAAAAGAGACCAAATGACACTTTGCAGCCCTATGATCTGAAGCACAGTGCTCTGAATCACTTCAGGAGAAAGAAGCAGTGATAGGATTTAGTTCAAAACTGTAAGAAAATGGAGAGAGCAGACCAATCATACCAGCAGTAAAAGACCTTTATTTCTTAAAGGAAAATTAATTCAGCAGCAATAAATAAAGGTGCTGCTCACAAGAAAAATCTCATATTGCCAATGGGCAACATCATATAAATGTGAGGTTAGGAGATGTGAGAACATCTGTGCAACTGTTATCTAAGGGCAGATCAATTCTTCTCTTTTCCTTTCTTTCTTTCTTTCCCATTTCATTCCAGAAGCTTCAGGAAGTTTCTTCCTCTGGTGCCAAACTAATTTTGGGAGTGGGAGCAATCATTTATATTCTCATCCCAGAATCACCAGGAACTTCATTGAAAGTTTGATAAGACCTTACTGTGTATGTGCTGTAGGGAAATAGTTGTTTGTATTTTGTGCTCCAACAACAAACTGAGGCCGTGGGAACAGCTACTGAAGATCCCCATATGACGTCGCGCTTGGCTGCCCGGATGCTAAGGGCCACGCCGGTAGCAGACATCCCCTCGGGGTGCAAGCCCCCAAGCCAGACCCCCGGTCACAGCAGTGGCAAGCAGCGCCGAAGACAGCGTCCCAAGCAAGTTCTGAGTGACGCAAAAGAGCCAGCAAAGAAGGAGGACTTAGCTGCTTTGCAAACCAACCTAGTTTATTAGGCCAATGGGAAAAGCAAGCTAAGCCTAGCCTCTAAGGCTTGTGCCCCTAGCAGCTTGAACCACAAAGGGCCCTGCACTCTGAGAAGTTTGGGCCAGAGAGACCTCTCAAACAGCGGTGACAAGGAGTTTTATACCCCTAGGGTCTCAGGTGAGGGTTCGTGGGTACAACCAATAAGGGGCTTGCAAAGGAGTGGTTTGGGGATGAGGGACATGCAGGATCACCAAGGGGAAAGCAGGTGGGAGGGGATACATTCGAGGGAACAAATCAGTAACAAAGTAACATGGAACTTGCTGGAACAGAAGGCAGGGTCGGGGAAAAACTGACAGGTGAGGGAGACAACTTCTTGCTTAACCCAGGGAGTGGCTAACAGATTGACAGGGGGAACAAACCAAGAACAAACGGGGGTACACAGAACAAAACAAGGTACAGTCAACATAAAAACCCGCTGCAACACCCATAGGCAATAGTCCAACCTATGATAGGATAGGAACTCAGTACTTCTACCTTTTGTACTCTTCTCCTTGAAAAATGCTTTCTCTGACTAATGAGAAAATCTGTCCAGGGCAAAAAGGTTAGGAGTATTCCATTCAAACAAGAACATTTGCATGCTCTGGTTTGTTTTGCCTCCCTTTATGCCCAGAATATGTTTACTAGGGTGGTTGAAAGGAAGTGACCAACTCTTCTGTGTTATTAATGTTACTTATTTGTCAATAAGACTATCAAGAACTGTCTTAGAAAAATATTCAAGCTGAGTCATGTACCAATAAAAACAGACAAATTCACTCTGGCAGCTGCAATAGTGAATTTAGCTTACTTTTGCTGTGCCTCAGCACTGTGTCATATGGTTCTATGGTGATTTAATTTCATTTCAGTTTCTTTTTGACATAAGATGAAGTCTAGTAACATCTCAAATGGAGTTACAGGAAGAGCAAAGGCAACTCTTTTTATTATCAACAAGGAACTCTGCATCTTCCTGCCACATGTAAAGGCACCTATGACTCTTGCTAGAGTAGGGAACAGTTGTTTTAAACATCTAAATTCAATCTGTGCAAAGACCTCTGCATCCCTAATGTGCACAGGCAAGCAAGCAGTGGTTGAAGCAGAGGTAATGTGTGGATCTCCTCCTGACTCTGTTTTTATCAAAAGTTCAGGGTGTAAAAAGTACTGGTACTGCCTCAATTCTATTCATTCAGCAAGATGCAGCCTATGATTGATAACTATGAGATTCCAAAGTGAAAAGTGACATGTTAAGCAGGTGATAGGATATTTACTGACTGAAGTAATGAGTTAAAAGATTATCTTTTTCTTTTGAGAAAATGTGCCAATTTTTAAGACTACAGACAGCAAAAAAGAATGGTGATTTTTAGCAGCCAGAATACAAAATATTAAATGCCGCAGGATTCCTATGGATCCTGGAACATGGAGATGTTGGTTGTTTTGGTAAGAGCACAATACTAACTCTCTATGATTAAGTTGCTATTGCTCAGCTGGGGTATTGTTCACAGTAATCTGGGTCTTGCTCATGCTGACTCATGTCTCCTGCCTTCTCAGCAGGGATTTGTGTTTCTTACCATTCTGGCCTCCAAGGTACTGAGCCTCCTGTATCTTGATGTGTGTGGGAGGCCTGGGATCAAACATCAGGGAGTAGGAGCAGTCACTGCCAGAGTTTCCTGATGTGAAGATGTCAGACAATGCCCCAGTCTTGGGATCCAGCATGGATTTTTCCTCTTGAGGAGAGGGAGATGGGAGGGAGCCAGAATGTGAGTCAGAAAGGTACAACATTGTACTTAGAGAAGGATGGCCTTTTCAGTTAGTTTTCTTGTTTTATTTAACTGCCCTGCATCCTATTTTATGTAATCATAGGGAAACAGCCAGGCCTTGACCATCAATGATGGCAGAAAGTGCACACCTGTAGAAGTGACATAAACAGTTTTTCATAAGACAATATGGTGGTTGACTCCACAACCTCCATGAGCAGCATTTCCAATGTTTAGCCCCTCTTTCAGTGGAAGAATTCTTCCTGATATCCAAAAGGAACCTCGCTGGGTACAGCTTGAGGCCATATTCACTGGTTGCCTGGGAGAAGAGGCTGACACCCACCTGGCTACACCCTCCTTTCCGGTGGTTGTAGAGTGGTAAGGTCACCCCTGAGCCTCCTCTTTTTCAGGTTAAACACTCCCAGTTCTCTCAGCTTCTCCTCATCAGATTTGTGCTCCAGCCCCTTCCCCAGTTCGATTGCCCTTCTCTGGAGTCTCTCCAACACCTCAATGTCTTTCCTGTAGTGAGGGGCCCAGAACTCAACATAGCACTTAAGGTGTGGCCTCACGCGTGCCAAGTACAGAGGGACACTCACTGCCCCTGTTGTGGTGGCCACACTATTGCTGATCCAGGCCAGGATGCCACTGGCTTTCTTGGCCACCTGGGCACACACTGGCTCATGTTCAGAGCTGTCAACCAGCACCCCCAGGTCCTTTTTCTGTCGGCAGCTTTCCAGCCACTCTGCCCCCAGCCTGTAGCACTGCATGGGGTTGTTGTGACTGAAATATTGAGTATGACAAGTGGAGCCAGACAAAGAGAGGTCAGTTTGCAGGAGGTGAAAGAAAAAAATGTGACAGCAGAGCACAGTTAAATTAAACAAGTCATTAAGAGTATGTAAGAGTAACATGCACGGGGTGATGGGTTTCTCTATCACCCTGCATGCCTCTTACTGCGACTGAACAACACTGGCCCTGAGTTACAAAATTTCATAGGATGTGTAAAATTCTAATCCTGAGTTCTCTGGCCTCATTATGGTCTCTGTTGTAAGGGGCTCATCTGTACCCTATCAAAGTCCTCATAAATTCCTGGATAGGTTTGAGATAGATGACTAGATTATTGCTTTAATTTATCTATATATACTATCAGTAGTTACCTACTTGTTCTTTTAATTAGGTTAAATTTGCCAAAGCATATGAAAAATTGCTTATCCCGTTGAAAACAGAATTATCTGCTGAGAGCTCACAGCCCATTTTTCAACTTTTGCATAAATATTTTTATTGTATATTTTTATGTTCTGCATGAAAAGTGTGTCAGTGGGGACGTGTGCTGGTTGTGAACGCTGTGCTTCCCACCAGCACCTGCTTCTTGAGCAGGCTAAATGTGGAAACATATTGTAATGGCTGAGCTGTGCAGACAGTTTATTCTCTGTTCTGCTGCAGCATGGGTAAAGCAGGAAAATTTCTATGTGTCTGAGCTGACCCAGAGGGAAACCTGACCAAGAGGCTTTAACTTTGAACTGAATTCAGTTGTGTATTGCAGGGAGACTCCTTTGTTTTAGCTTCTGAAAAGCAAGTGTGACTGAATTTAGCCTTGAAACATCCCAGAGGGCTGAAAAATAAAAGGATTTATATTGGAAAATGTCAAAATCAAAAGTAGCAATTTCCTCCTCACTCCTCTGGTTTTTGTTGTTGTTGTTTTTCCCTTTTTTCCAGTCATAAATGATTGTCCCAAATGTATTCAGACTTCTCTGATGGCCTGAGTTTTGCCATGGCATTGCATTCTTCTGTAAATCAGCTCCTCATTCCAGGTTTGTGGCTTTGTTGGGGATGCCACTAGAGCAGTATAGCATGGGCTGGAGGGAGGGCAGTTGTGGAGATCCTGTACCAGCAGTGTCCCTGCCTGTGTGACACTGCAACCCTGCAGGCAAAGGGAAAAATATAAAACCCTGGTAGCAGTGGGATAAAAGTGCTTGGAAACCCTCAGCTGTGGACTGTCTTATTGACCTGCTGGTCCAGCAAGTAGGCTTGTCTAATTAATTAGGAAAAAAAAGGTTAATTATTTGGACTTAAATTCTTGGATGATGAAATTGACCTAAGCTTCCAAATGTTTGTGCAACAGCTCTCCTTCTGCACATGATATACAAAGACATGCCATATTCTCCCAATTTCAAAATCCTTGCAGAGTCCCAGTTGTGTTTATCCCAACAGAGCCCATGTTGTCAGCATGCTTAGGTTTTTCTGCCATTAATCCTTTCAAGCCCAGCAAAAAGGCATTGCATATTTGAAGTCCATCTCTCTGAAAGCTGCCTCAGCCAGAGGCTGCGTGTGTTTGCCAGCTGATCGAAGATCACCAAGGCAGTCATTGATTGACCCAGCATCTCCCCTCAGGATACTCTCAGTGAAGAAACTTTTCTGTGAGGCACAAGGTTTGAATAAGGCTTGCTATAAGGACTGTAAAAGGAGGCTAAATTTATGTTCTTTTTGCCACACACTTACTTATTCCATCACTTCACTTTGGATTTTACTGGGGTTATCATATCAAATACTGGTATAACCTAGAATATGCTGGAGGGAAGCAGCTCTGCTGGAAAAAAGTTGGTTTCCATCTGAGATATTTTAGAAGTAGTCTCTTTTCCTCACTTCTTTTGAACTGGTTAATTAAACACATTGACCACTCATGCCACAGATTTTTTTTACACTTACCCATCTTAGAAGGTTTTTTTTTGTAAACAAAGCTAAAGCGAGATTTCTGTGAATTGGAGGAGGAACCCATTTTCAAAGTCAAATTAGTGAAGAATTTAAGAGCAATATTACATGCTTTTATGTAAAATAATAGCTGATGGTTATTTTGGTGAACTATGGCTATTTGAATTGAAATGGGAATCTGTGGTGCGATTCTCTTCTAGGCCAAATATACAGTCAGTATCACATGCCCAGCAGGGCCTTTGAGAGACACTGTGCAGACTGATTCCTCTTTCTCCACAGAGATGGTGTAGAATAGCCTCACATGGTTCCTTTTGTCCAGTTCCCATCTCAAAATTCGTCCTTGAAGGGAGAAACTTCATTCTTAGTGGTCTGTGGAGTGAGAGCAAATTTTCTTTGTGATATTCTGGACAAACAATACCTTGAATGGGTTGAAAACCACCACTTCACATATTGCTCAATTTATCATAACTATAAGACTATAACAAAGACATTAGATCATGACCCATGTAGCTGCATGTTCATTACCCACATAGCCATGGGGCAGATTCTTTCATCTGCTGGATTTGGCATCTTTCATTGTCAGATTGTTCTTCTGTTGAGAGGGAGACCAGAATTGCTTTGGTTCTGATATGTGTTCACAGAAAAATGTATCTTGAATTCTGAATGAAAAAAAAAAAAAAGAATAGGAAAAAAACCATAGGTATTTTAATGGCTGCATCACACTCACAAACAGCAACAGATATCACAAAACTACAGCCTATCAGGATGGGCATTCTTATCAAAAGCAAAATTGACCAATTAAGTCACCAAGAGCATTTTTTTGAAAGTGCTCTGTCCAAGCAAGAGCTGCCCATCTGAGCTCACTATATGTAACAGCCCCAATGTGACATTTGGGTGTGGCTTTGGCAATAACCTCTAGAAAAAAATACAATGCTTGAGCACTTCAGAGAGCAGCACCATACAGAGGGCACTGTGGCAGAACAGAAACATTTGGGAAATGCTCCCATCACTACCCATGGCTTCACGTCTCTGCACAGTCCTTCTGTCGTACGTGAGCTGAAAACATACTTCAAACATACATCAGCACCTTTCCATTCATTAAGGTATTTATGTAGAGGTAGGATCTGCACTTGAGTCTACCTTGAGGGTGTAATTGTGTGTTGCTAATGTAATGGCTAGAGCTGGTGATCCAAACGGCAGCATATGAAAGGTCAATGTGCAGAATGCAAGGTTGTGCCGAGCAATTGGAGGAAAAATGGAGTCTGATTTAACAGAGAAAGAAGGAAGAGGGAGGGCAAGGGCAGTGAATGAGAGAGTGACAAGATGACTTCTAAAAATGGGCCCTGCAGAGGTGAAAACAAAAGCATTAACACCATCAGTTATATCCAATGAATGTCTTAAAAGGCAAGATTATAGTTAAAGGAAGAAAGACACAAAACCCAGGAACAGAGCTGGCCATTTAAATGATGTGCATGCAGATTTCAGAGGAGCTGTTTCCACATATATAATCATCATCATATACATTATGTGTATGTTCCCATGGATGCCCTTAAAACATCATAGGCAATGGCATGCCTTAAAAGGCAAGTCACAGTATAATATTCTGATCTTATATACCCTAGTGAATATCCAAGAGTGGTTTCTACCAAGAGTCTGCACAGCACAAATGGAAGCATTAATTCCTATATTTGCCATGTTTGCCACCATACTTTACATTTTCTCATGTGCCATCTGACAAATCCACGTGAATTCTATTCAATTCTACTGACAATCAGAAAATGTCAGAACCCAGTGCAGCATTATTACAGGGAGTTATTTTTTTCCCACATATTAAAAATAGTGTCATACCTTAAATAAAAAAAAAAAATCAGGCTAATCGTGTAGGCCCATGAGAAACTATTTGCGATTCAACCAGTCCAATTGCAAGTTACTGCATCTTGGCTAGGGGCGGTCCCAGGCATGAGGATAGACAGGGAGAAGAACTCTTTTAGAGCAGCCCTGCAGAGAAGGACTTGGGGGCTCTCGTAGATGAAAAGCTGGACATGAGTCAGCAGTGTACTCCCAATCCAGAAGGCCAAACTCATCCTGGAAGTTGATTCTGCTCATGTGACCCCACCAGGAGTGCTGCATCGAGGCCTGGGGTCCTCAACACAAGACAGATGTGAACCTCCAGGAATGGGTCCAGAGGAGGAAGATGGCTGGAGGGCTGCAGCACTTCTCCTATGAGGACAGGCTGGGAAAATTGAGGTTGTTCAGTCTGGAAAAGACCAGGCTCCAGGGAATCCTCCATGTGGCCTTTCTCTGCTTAAAGGGGGCTTATAAAAAAGTAAGTGAGAAACTTTTTATATGGGCAGATAGTGATAGGACAAGAGGGAACAGTTTTAAACTAAAAGAGGAGAGATTTAGATTAGATGTTCGGAAGAAATTCTTTACTGTGCGCATGGTGAGATACTGGTTCAGGTTTCTCAGACAAGCTGTGGATGACCCATCTCTAGAAGTGTTCAAGGCCAGGTTGAATGGGGCTTTTAGCAACCTGGTCTAGTGGTTTGCATCCCTGCTTATGGCAGGAAAGTTGGAACTGGATGATCTTTAAGGTCTCTTCCAACCCAGGCCATTCTATGACTCCATGATCAATTTTCTAGAGATCACTTTTGTTCTTCTATCACTGATTTGAGGTGATGTAATTTACTTTAATGTAAAAAGGCTTGGACGTGCTCATAAGGTTTATTTCAGTTTCTGATTAAATATTTCTGTAGTTACATAGCTCTTATCCCCATAGCATTTGGATGAGTGCTTCACTTGTTTAGGGCCAACTCCAGTGGAATTAAGAATTTAAATCTCACTAAAATTATGCAACCAAAAAGACAAAAAAGGATCATTTATTTTCCTTGTTGGTTGTTCCCTTGCTTTTCTGCAGATGTAAAAATTCAATTTTGGAAAAGAAAAACTCTATCCAACAGTATTAACTTGATACAATGATAGCTGTTATAATATACAGTCACAAGTTCATATGTTGTGTACTTCAAATTGACTCGAGTTCTGTATCCTTGCAATGAGACAAAGGAATGCTATGGGTTCATGACAGTGATAATACCATAAATAAGGAATAGGCAAGAAAAAGAAAAATACAACTTTGACACTGTCCTCATGCATTATGCTCCTAATCATGTTGATTTCCAATTACAGATGGCCTGAAAACAATGTTACCACACTGGTTATGTCAGCTGAAGATCTGGTCTAGTGTATTACCAGCATTTTATTGTTGCTATACACTGCCATGGCATCAGAAGGGCTGTGAAAACACAGGAGGTGTTTTCATGGACGTGGAGTTCTCTGAAGTACTCTGTGAGTTTCCTCGGGTCACAATATTAAATGCTGCTGCATAAATCTGTATCCAAGGAGGGAGGCAGTTCACAGCAATTATATGGAAATCAAGGTAGAGATGTCAAGCTAAATTCTTGGCATGCCTTGATCAAATGGAAGTAGTTCTCAGAAAGTCCTATTCCTTTCACAGTTCCGTTGTTGTGGTTTGCAGTTAGGGAATTTGGTCTTGGAAGACGTTGTTGCTACAGTGTTTTCTAAGGAGTGTTCCAGGAAATATGGGCTGCATATGTGTTCAGAGGGATCACAGGCCACCTTGGGGATCCATCATCTGGGAGGATGGACCAATCTGTCCCCTCAGAGTCAGACACTTGATGTTCAGGACAGTCTATTTATTCTAGTTTCTGCATGTGCCTCATCTGATGGTCAACCTTACTGAAGTCTCTGTTCCAAACACTCAGACAGAGTCCAAAGCTGTCAATTCCATTACAAAGTTACCTTTTTACATGTAAGAACAATTTCTGAGCAAAAATGTTCTTTCTCGCGTGGCTTGGATCCACTAAGAGCCCCAGTTAACCCTCTTCACTTGTAAATATCTGACAGATAAGGTTGGCAGAGTGTTCAACTGGGCCCTCCTTACAGCTCCTTATTTTCCAGGAGGGTTTTCTTGCATGCACCAAGATTGTCTTTAAGGATCAGAGAAAGCATGAAAAGGATTTTTCAAAATAAACAAATGAAAAAAATTCTGACTGGTCTCTTTATCCTTTAGCTGGAAGCCACTTCTTCTAAGGGAATTTCATCCAAAAGAGACTAATCATAGCTGTGACACTGAAAGCAAAACAACAAGCAATTTCCTGTAGTTTTGTCTTTCCCATTTTCCACAAGTGCAAATAGCTGCAATTACTTCCTCAAAGTTTGATGAGTTCCACAGTGGGGCCAGTGATTAACTGCAAGGGAAGTTTTTACTTCACCCCTTGAACTTCTGCTTTTGGGTAACCATTGAGCCATTCCACAGCAGCATTGAACGTCAGTCCTAACTAATCACCTGAATGGAAACACAAGGGGGAAAGGAAGAGGTGGTGGCAGGAACAGCCCAGCCAAAATGCTGCAGATGAAAGACTTTGCGTGTGGCCCTTGAGTGTCATGCATTGGGAATGAGTCGAGTCATGCTCAGAGCATGAGTAAGAAAGCTCAGCCCCTTCTGAAGCTTGGTTTTATTGATGAGCTGACCTCAGATCCTGTTGCCAGCCAAGCTCCCCTGAGCTGAGTCTCTGTGACTTCCTCTGCACTGGTACTCTCTGCCAAAATAGGTATTCTCACCCACCTACAGCCAGGGCCAGCCAGAGCCACAGTGACTCAACAGAGCAAGGAAAGGGGCCTGCAGGAGTTCTGCCTCACCTTCTCATTCAGCATTGCCATAATACAGGACTGACTTCAGGAGCAGTGGAGGAGGTCTTATGTGTGCTGGTCCCAGTTTTCATGCTAAACTCGTTGAGGCTGGGTAAGGGCCTATATTTTAGAGGCCTGGTGCTGACTGGTAAACTTGTTCAGGTAACTTGAGAATGACCATGATATAAAATACCTTCAGAGGGTTTTCAAAGGAGGTGGATTCCTGATGAAGTACACAGGGTATTGGGCAGTGGGTGCCCTGACACTCATAACAGGCTGCAGGTTGGCTGGAGGGAGGAGGCAGACACTGTCCCAAAGTGTGGCTTTCCTACCGTGCCCTGGGTGATGTTGCTCTGCACCAAGTGGATCTGCCATTCGGATGAAAAGTGCCCAGACCACTCTACTTACAGAAAACACATCTTCTAAACACAATAGCAGAAGCAATCTTTGGCTCATTTGCTAATGCTCCCATTAAGAATGTGACTGTTTTTCAGCAGAGAGTTAGCATTTCTTCAGTCAGTGTAGAAAGAAGACCATCTACCTAGTCCATACTGATTTACACTGCTCTACTACTCATCGTGACATATTTGTCAACAAACTCCACGGGGGAAGAATAGCAAATGGAGCATATTCAGTCAGTAGTTTGGAATAAGAGTGAGAAGGGACTGCAGGATTCTCGAACCAAAGAGAGGGCAGTGTTTCCTCAATAGCTTATTCCCTTGGGTTTATTTGCTGAGAGAAAATATAAGGTGAGGGGAAGGTGATGAGGCCAAATAGAGAGGGGTCCACTGAGTGCCAAGGGAATGGCAACAGGTGCTGCAGGCACTCTTCCAGCTTGCTTGACAGCTCTGGGATTTTAACAAAGGGACCCTGGAGTAAAAACAGCGTTGTTACAGACCATGGAAACTTATCCATCCATACCACCAGCATATGGAAATTCTCTCCTCCTTGATCTAGAGGTGAATTCTTTCGCAACAGCTCACCTAGCCACTGATGTTTTTGCTGGCACTGTTGGGCAGTGGTTGCTAGGCTGGATGATAGGCTTGTGAGGCAGGAGTTTGGGCAAGGCTCTCTTTGCCACCCTGTCCCCTTTGCCAATCCCCTAAGTTAAAAAGTTTCTCTAAATGGCAAACTGAGCAGCACATAATGACAGTGCTACCTCTGAACCTCTCTGTCCCATTTTCTTCTGTATGGGTTTACTGAATGGGTGAGGAAAATGTAGGTGATTTTCCTTGACCTAATGACCCTCTAGGAACTGGTGCAAGCCTTCTGGCTTCCCTGAGATATATGGAGTATGAGGACAACAGAAAAATGGTACATGATCTCACCCACAGCTCTCCCTCTGCAATGCTTTCATTTCTTACATGCAAAACCTACATGCCAAGACCTGGGCTAGGACTTTACACAGAATACCATTTAGAAGTGCATCAGTACATGATGCCGATTTCTTCAAAAGAGATTTTATTGCACCATTATCAGTAGTCTGGCACAGAAACAAAATTAGGTGAATGTTCACCTGCCCTGGCACGTTGCTTATTTAAATGTAGTTTCAACTGAATAGAAAGTTCTTCACTTCTTGGCCAAATTATTCTGCAGAGTCACTTGCTCTGCAGCTGCTGCATCCTCCTGCTCCTACATGGCAGCATTTCAGCAGTATTTGGAAGGGAAGCATCTGCCTGTCACAGCATTACGCCGAGCTTTGGGATTCTCCCAAGTGGCACTCATTATATCCGTGTATGGGGATATTATTAGCGTATTTTCATCCAGCAACAGTCAATGTCAGATTGCTTCACGATGAGTTCAACAGGCATCAACATTGCAAAAAAACACCAGACAAATGTCTTTTTACTTGACCTCTTTAATGCAGTCATAGATCATTTGCGTGTTTAACATCTCTCAAAACCTTGATGTGTGTGTGCTTACAAAACAGATATCTTCTCACTCCTTATTTTCCTCCTTCAAGTGCCATGAGAAATTATTTAAGGAAGTTTTAATGAAATGCATCTGTCACTTATGAAAATAAATAGCCATAGTATGGCTTTCCATTACTGAAAATGGCAGAATTAAATTAGAAAATTACAATCCTCAGCATCTTCCCTGACTTGTTTCTGCATAATGTGTTAGAAAATATGCCCACATAGGCAGAATGCTGCAATTCCAATGGAGCATGTCATAAAACAAGACCCCTTTTTATGGTTGTTTTGTTAGTTTGCATTGAGGAATTTTCTCCCATGGATGAATTTTGGTCCTGTTTCTGGGCAAAGAAGCCAAATTAGTAAAGGGAACCCAACCAGAGTGGCAAATAGAGAAAAGCTTCCCTCTCTTTCAAAACCTAAGTTCTGGAATTCGTTCTATATTTGCTCCCAAGCCAAATGGGAAGACCACAGTAGAGCATATTATCCAGACTCTATAATTCCTCATTTCCCATTTAAAGGGCATCTCCATTACATGGAAAAAAGAAGTAGTGTAACCATTAAAATCCTTGGGGCAACACTTTGGACAGCAGGAAAAAAATTGTACTCTGAGTCTACATAGACAAAACTATGGCTGTTAAAGAAGACATTTAAATGGACAGTGGGATGGTGTGTCTCTTACGATGGAATGGCCACCTCTTAGACCCTCATTAGCAAGCTGGTCTTTTTGTCCTCAGAAGAAGGTTGTTGGTAATTGATTTTGTCTTTTTAAGTGAAGAGTTAGACTCTGTAGAGTTTAGCCCAGTTAGAGTGACCCAGAATGTGATTTGTAGCTTTTAGCCCTGCCATTCCTGGATGCAAACAGGTAGCAATTGAAATGAGCACATAATAGGAAACCTGTCGTGTTTCTCACTTGTGCTTCCAGCTGGTAATGAAGGATGCTTGCAGATTACTTGTGTCCCTCAGCCTTCACACACACTCCACACCAACAGAGTATGCTCCTTCTTCCCTGCTCCATTGACCTCTGACTCACCCAGCACCCTTCCACTCATCCTCCTAGTATTCTCTTTCTATTTTTAGGGCATGTGAGTTTTGCACTTTTTGTTGCACTGGAGGTGGCTTCAGCAGAGGAAAGAGTACTTTGTCCGTGCCCACTATCCAAATTCAAATTTATTTCTAGGTACATTCCTAATGTGCCCTCTTCCCTCAGTTCCTGAATAAATACTTTAACTACTGTACTTTTATTCCAAGCTGGTCACCACTACTGCAGTGCCCTCACCAGCTGGTGTGTGGCTGTTCTGCTGCCATTCCTGCTGAGCCCAGCACTGCCTGTGCATGTCAGGAATATTCAGCCAGGAATCCTGCAGAAATGAGGCAGGACTGCTTTGCATCAGGTCTTGGGGGTAGCCAAATGCAGATGAAAAGGTGTGAGCAGAGAATGTGACAGCAGAGAATGTCCTTGTAACTAATGAATTGTATCGCATCATATCATGTCATATCATATCATAGGATGGCTTGTAAGTAGCAGGTTAAAAAGGGACAGAAGGAATTTCCCTATCCTCTCTTAAAAATTATGCTTATTTATTTCCAAATGAAATTAATGCATTTTTTGATGTTCCTGGTTATTCCAACCTGCTAAATACCTGAAACATGCCAAAGAGTCCTGTGAGGAAAGGCAGTGTGTTTGTGTTGTGTGTGTGTGTGTCTTGTGCAGTAATTGGAGCTCTCAATATATTGAATACATTTTGGGCAGTCCCAGGGCTCTCTGAGAACAGGAGGGAAGCAGATAAAACATATGGGGCACGAAGATGGGCTTGTTGAGAGATGAGAGCTTTTAAAGTCCCAGCTGCTTTCCTTTCAGCCTCATCTTAATTGAACTGCTCAGATAATAGCAAACCTGCATGAAGTAAATGTTGGTTATCCCAGCTTTGACCTGCAGTAATCCTGCAGGAGTGTGGATAGGGAGGCACACCACTTCGCTGTTTCCCTGACTATATAAAGAAAGAAATACTCAGATTTGAATACCCAGATGAAGAGGAACAGCATAATTGACAAGTCTAAGTAGCACCAAGGTCACAGAGAAACAGAATAAGCAGTGGTCAGTGTGGCAAGTGTCTGTTCTCCAGCAGGGATCACTATTCGGTTCTTCCAGATGGGAACACACCCCTGTAATGCTCCCAGTTAGTGGTGGGATTTCATTGGAGCAATTACATCCCAAGGTTAGCATGTCTTGGTGGCTTATCCAAGAAAGCTTTGAAATTTGATCACCTCTAAGTTACCTGACACTGCTCTGCATGTTATTAATAATCCCACAATGACCAAACTCTTATAAAAATCCAATGTTATTTAGCTCTTTGACTTTCTCTCTAGCATATTCTACAGATTCACTGCATCCAGTGCAGAGAAGCCTATTTTTTTGGTTTTTTCTACATGTAACGCCATTTAGTTTCAAGTTTTGCTTTTCCCTGCTCCTTCATGCAATCTGACCAGAGGTGGGATGAGCAACTTCTCTATGCCTCCTGCCATCTGGAACAGGCTTGTCAGTATTTTTCTGCTTCGGTGGCTTTCCATCTCATTCCAAGTCTCAGCTGAAAACTCCTCCCTTCTCCCTTACTTCTGTCTTCCTGCTCTAATTTATCTCTGAAGCTACATTACTGGTTTCTGTAAAGCAGTTGAGAGATGGACTTTGCATGACAGACAGAATTCAAAGACTTAATCCTTTACCTTTACTTACTAAGATACGTGCCTGTAGTGGAGACAATGGGCTATTGGGGTCAGAAGAATCTTCAGGATCAAGGGTATCTGCAGACCAAGTGGACTTTCTTGGATACATAAAGGAAAGGGTAAAATTTTTATTTAGAGCATTCCCAGTCATAGATGTTAACATCAACTCCAACTCTCATGGGCTTCATGGGCTACAGGGGTACTGCACCAGAGTATGCTGCCCCAGCATGGGCCTGGGAACCAGCTGGTCCTGTATTTTTAGCAGATCAAGAAGCTAAATGACCAGTGATGAGCTATAGGAGGCACAGACAGGTTGTAGGATGGCAATAGTCTTTCATGTCAGATCCAGACACAGTTCAGGTTAGATGGAAGGAGAGGCTGGCAGTAGTATCCAGAACGGGCTGAAAGGCCAAGAGTTTTTTCAGAGGGAGAGGCAGGACTGAGTTCTGTCTAGGCTGATTTTAAAACTGCCTTGCAAGAAACTTCAGCATGAGGGTGTTGGGTTGGAAAATGAGGCTGGCAGCCTTATAAAAATACTGGCAAGTATGGAAAGGAAAATGCTATGGAAAACTGACCCTAAGGTATGGATGTGAGCTTCCCTTACATTTCATACTTCACAGCTGATCTTGGAGGGGAAGTGCCTGGTTGACTATACAGTGATGATGCAGAATGATTAGTGCCTTGACAAAATACTGACTCTTTCCATGTCTCACTATGCTGAAAACCCTCAGGATTTTGATTCAGGTTTGGATGCAAGGAACAGGAAACGGCACTACACACTGTGACATGTTGCTCTTTGGCTATAAGACAAAGAGGATAAATGAATGCTGGGCAAGAGGCATTCTTGTAGCAACAGCAACACCACTTATCACCCTTTCTGTTTCAAAGTGTCAAGACTCACAGGAGGACCGTATCCCAATTAGTCAGCTGAGCACTGAGGAATGCCTGCTTGGTCTTACTCCACCAGCCCTTGCCTGACACTGAACGTTTTCCATGCCCTATCAGGAGTCTTAGACTGTCATCAAACTTTTTCAGCTGCAGCCATCTTCTAGGATAATCAGAAAGCAATAGATTGACAATTGTATATTTAGCATATAATAATATTCAGGATATGTTAGATTAAATTCTCAGGTGGTCTTAGGTGGTGCACAATCCTATGCCCCTGAGTAAAAACTAAACGAGGAGAAAATTAGCCTCTGACATCACATCAGTGGAAACCCAGGTATGTGGACAATTACATCATCAAAGCCACCTGGAAGCTTTTAATATTTTGAAGAATGTCTGTGCATCTACCTCTGCTTCCTTCTGATAGTTCAGGGCAAAGGATAAAAAGCTTGTGTCATGGCTTAAATCCAGCAGGCAGCTGAGCACCACACAGCTGCTCACTTGCTCCACCGGTCCCTCACAGGATGGGGAATTGGAAAAAAATACGTAAACCTTGTGAGTTAGGAGCAGTTTAATAATTGAAACAAAAATCCCCATAATAATAAAACAAAATAAAAACCATAATAATAAAAATTGTAATAATTATTATAATAATACCACCAACATTAACAATAACAACAGCAATTATAATAATGGAAAGAAGTAGAGAGAGATAAAACCCAGGAGAAACAAGTGATGCACAACACAATTGCTCACCACCCCCTGACCGATGCCCAGCTCATCCCCTGGCAGTAATTGGTCCCTCCTGGCCAGCTCCCCCCAGTTTATACACTGAGCATGACTTTCAGTGTAATGGAATATCCCTGTGGCCAGTTTTTGTCAGCTGTCCTGGCTGTTCTCCCTCCCAGCTTCTTGATCTCCTCGCTGGCAGAGCACAGGAAACTGTAAAGTCCTTAATTTTTAGAGTAAGCCTTCCTAGCAACAACTAANCTGTAAAGTCCTTAATTTTTAGAGTAAGCCTTCCTAGCAACAACTAAAACATCAGCA
>WEKY01049400.1:337-12864 GCA_013390045.1 Picathartes gymnocephalus
CACAAAAACCCCACACCAAACAAACCAATAAAAAACCAACTCCCAAAAAACCAAACCAAAAAATCATCACCAAAACCCTTCCATTAATACAAGCAAACCTTGCAGGATGGAAAAGCAGTTTGTGTAGATGTTCAGCAGGACATACTTGGAGTTGTACTTAACTCCTGCTAGCTGAAACCAAATTATCTCATTACACAATGCTGAAGCAGCATCCTGTCATGTCTTTCAAACTGACATTTATAGCCTAAGGCTGCAATGGTAGTGAGCCAGTGCTCTAATATCTGCTCCATTCACAGGTGAGCTGCCTTGGGTTATGCTGTGCCAGGACTGCAGGGCACTCCCCCTTTCACAAGGGCTGAATCAGCTCTTTTGTACCATGTTTACAGACAACAAGTTCTGTGTACTTGTGCATTACAGCCACACCCTTACCAAATACAGCAACTTGCATTCATCTTCAGAGTGGCATCAGGAGTCACAGATGGGCTCTCCATGTCTTGTGAAGGCACTTGTCAGCAAAGGCTTCAGGGCTGCCTCAGGTATCAAGCAGACACATTCCTCCTGTTTACATGTTCCCAGGAATGGGACTGTGGTGGTGCAAATCCATCTAAAAAGCGCCTTGCAGGATAAGCAGAGCTGGTGGCACTGGAAGGCTGCATGGAAAAGGATGTGCTACTGCTGAATGACTCCTTTAACAGAGTTGAGCTTTAGTTTAGCAACCAATTAAGTACTTCATTCATTTGAAAATCTTGCTGTTTTCCTAGTCTTTATTTCAATGATTAGCAGTTTGGGTAGAAAGCAGGCATTTCAGTGAGCTCCCTTTTGTGTGGAAAACAGAAGGCAGGAAGACAGGAAAACACAATACAGGGTGGAGAAACTTGGAGACAAGACAGCAGCATTTTTATAGTCGTCACCACCACATGTGGTGACTTGATAAGATGTTGAATTATGCAACCATTCCCACAGATGTACTATTGCATTCATTTTGGGCCCTCAAATGTAGCTAGACTTGCTGACCTCAGACTGAGCTTTTAGATAGGATAAACAAGTTGCTGTGCCAGTGTACATATCAAGTCTGGAATTTGAAAAGTCATTAAGACAATAAACATGATGCTAAGTTTACAGATTCACTTTTTCAAGCAAAATCACACTTTAGTCTATATTAAGAAAGCTCTCTTTTCAGTCAAAAATGTGGAGCTGTATATAAACATACAGTTGTACAACTGCTGTGCATATTTTGTATTTAGATTAAATGGCAAGTCAGTAGATCCTAGTAGATTTTCTGGATTCCTTTCACCGAATTCCCACCGTTTACATTTGTTTGTCTTTTCTAAGTTAGGATTTTAAAATGCAAATATAGCAAAATATGCAAATCTATCATGCACTCCTAGGTCAAGCTCTGAGGAAGGATGCCAGTTAGAATTCAAAAAGTTTGCTTCTAATGAGCAGAAAAAAACAGGTGTTCATGGGGGGAAAAAAAGCAAATTTCACATAATTCTTCAGTTTATTAAACTCTGTAGTTATTTCAAACTGCAGTTAACATTATGGCGATTTAAAAGAGGAATACTGGAGTCATATTACTATCTGTCTCAGAATATAAAACAAGCATAGGAATCTGTCAGACACCAGGAACACTTTACAAATAAAATAGTAAGAATTAGTAATAATTATATTCTTGTTTGTATTAGTTGGTTTGGGTTTTTTTAATTGTACTCTCTGGCCTTAGTAAACAGTGCTGTTGACCTTGCTAGTTTGGAGTTAGGGTGTATTGTTTACTTACACAGAGATTTTGTAAGCTAAGCAAACAAACAAATAAAAAATAAAATTAATCTTCCACATGAGTTTGAGACCACTCTTTTGGCACCAGTTCACTTCTACACAAAGAGCATGCATTTTAATAAATTTCAGAACACACAAGTTTCTTTCAGTCCCTACTTAGTTTATTAATTTTAGTATCATTATCCTTCCATGTAAATATTTCTTTCAAAGGTAAAGAGAAAAACAGACTCAGAAACAGCAACCAGGTTCTTGAGTTCTTTAAAGTGCACAGTTCAGTAAAGCACAAAATGATTGATGACAGCAAATTCAGTCTGATATAAATACCTACCAACTGCACACTTTCAGGTGGTCATTTAGCAATCAGAAACAACAAAAAATTAAATGCTACAAGCCTGTGCTAAATTACAAGGTCCTATTATCATCATTGGGGCATTATAGTTCATATATTCAATCTCTGATTGATTACAGATCTTCATTGCATCTTAAAACCAGTAATTTCCTACTAGGTTACATATATTGTCCTTTCTTTTTTTCAAGAACAAAATGTGAATTAACACATTTCTTTGCATTGAAGCCTACGTTCTAACACTGATGCACTCAGTGCAGCACCATGAACTCACTGTCAGATGTCTGCATAAGCTTCCCATGGAAAGCCCCTAAAACTACCATGATACAAGAATTGGGAGCACCCATACCTGCCCAGTACTCAGTGGGGCTGTAATAGGAGATGCAACAGCTCCACTGCCTTCCACAGACCTTAAGACAGCTACAGGTACCAGTTTAATACAGTTGAGCCTTTAATTAGCACAATGCAAGGTTTCAACAGACAAATATCTTGTAGGTGCAAAGACTCCATCATTTCAGATGCCAACATCCCTTTTGTCTCTGATGCCCCTGTGACAAAAAAACAAATGCTACAAATGCTATCCTAACAGAAGATGCAGAAGAGGTGTAAGTTGGCACCTTATGTGACTTAATCCACCACAGAAAGTGAGGTGACCACTGAGATACCAGACTTTACGATGGCAGCGAGGAGAAGACAGTGTCCTTTCTGCAGGCATATGCTGCAGACACACAGCACCCAGAACAAAATCTCCCTCACTGTGTTCCATCCTGACACTGCCTCTCCAGTTGCCCCTCTGGGGCAGGTTTCTGGAAAGATCAAGCACATGAGGACTAGAGAACTTACATGCATTTAATTTCCACTCCATTTACAAAACATTAGCTGTTTCCAATGATTCTGACATGTAACATATTTCATCTCACTGAAGTAGAGGGAAATGCCTGGGAAATGCCCGCCTTCCACACTGTATTTGGAATTATTAGGTGTGATGGATTCACAAAGACTAGCACAGAAAGGCCAACATCAGGCTCAGCTCCGCATGACACATTAATATCAAGGGAGAAGTGGGTGCAGATTTATCCTTCAATTTTATCACAACCACACAAAATTTTCTGCAGTTTGTTTTGATCCTCTTTTTAAACTCACATGAACAATAAATACACAGTAAAATAAAAATACCTGGAAGTCTGCCACAGGTAGTATATCAACATTCCAACACAGGATAACTGTAATAATTGTAAAAGCAACTATGTGATTTAGGAAGTAAAAATCACTTCCAAGAGATGTGCAGGTACTTATTTTCCAATGGTAGCAGAGGAATTTGAAAGTCCATGAGGCTCAAGGGCCAAGACCTTGGTGACTGAGATGCCCATCTCCTGTGTTTCACTTTGGAAATCAAGCTGCAGATCCATTAGTTACTCAGATGTGATCTGAATATTTCATCTCAGTGCTCTGCACAATGTGTCAAAAAGGGCTATTGAACTGAACCAAACAGACCCTTTGCTGGAAATACTTTTTTAAATGACAGCACAGTTGTTTATCAGTCTTTGATGTAAGAGAAGAAAATTTTACTTCAGTAAATACTAATTCAAAAATACACTTCCACCCATTTGAGCATATTTAAATACAAAATCCTTGTTAAAAAAACAAAAGAAATGTTACTGCATTGCATTCCCATCACAACCGGGAAAGAATTTTAAATAATAAAGATGTAAAATAGCAAGGAAAAATAAAGCTTTGCATCCTTTCTGAGAAAAAGAATAGTTACTGATAGCCTTAGAAACAGTATTAAAATAACTTCACTCTAGGAAGGCAGAAATAACTTGTATCACTTTTTACTTCACATCTAAGAAACATGCTGCCTCAACTTTTTAGAGTTTGGGTGCCAAATTCATCTTGACAAAAAACAACAGAACAATGAAAAGAAATTGCCCCTCCTTCTCTGCCTCCCACCCAGACAAGGGCATAGGAGGAGGAGGAGACAAGGTGTAACACCACCAGGTGAAGCGACCACTGATCAAGAAATGCCATATATAGAAATTTCCAGACCATGTTATTGCTTGTTTTTATAAACCTGCTCCTCACTAATCTACCTAAGCAAGGTTAAGGGGCTCTGATGGTGTTAGTGAAATGAGGAGGGGAGGATCAGAGACAAGACAAGCCATGAGGTCCATGCAGGAGCTAAAAGGGATTAGAAGGAGTGGCACAGGGGACAGATCATGAGTTAAGGGACAAGGGCAGACACAGATCCTCTGGATCATCTCAGAGCCAGGAAGGAGGCAGGACAGCATGATGGGCAGCACAGTCGGAACAAAGCTGACTCTAGCATGGGGGAAATGCAGGCATGAGAAGCTATTCCAAGGAGCCTTTATAAGAGCAAGGCACGGAGCTGCAAAGCCCAGAGTAAAGTAGGGTGACTGCTTGAGGCAGGAAAAAATTAGGACATGAGTGTATTATTTGGCTGTCAGAACAAAAAACAAGGACACATTTCCCCCTCCATTCAGAAATAAAATCAAATAAAATTACCAGCGTATTTTTGAGTAAGTACATATATTCTGCACACCACAAGCAACCAAACATTTTTTTTCAGTCTATTTTTATATATCTGTAAAATGACACAAGAAACATAAGCCTTCAATACAAGCAAAATAGTTCTTATCTGTACTGCATAGAAGTTGCATCTGAGTTGACAAATTTTGGCTAAGTGGGTGGAAGAGGCCCACAGATTTTTATGGTGTGCATGCACACCAAGAAGGAGAAAAGATTCAAGTATAAAAATTCCCCCTGACATTTGATCATGACAGTTTTACTTTAAACTTCAGAGCCCACTTTTTAGTCGTAACAATGGGCCCCCCTAGTGGGCAAAACCGTAATTGACGAATTTTGTCCATTTCACTGAACACAGCTAAGTACCACATTTAATTACCAAGTGGAAGCTGCTGCTTTTAGGAAAGTAAACATGAAAAGATAGGGTTAACTTTGGTGCAACTTTTTAAAAAACATACAGCACAGCCACAACTATATATATTCCTACTGAACTGGTTCATTAAGCAATCAAGTAACCTCCTGAACATCTATGTTTTAAAACAATCGTAATATAAATAAATCTTTCTGTGAAGATTGCCTTGGGTAGGCCATAAACAATTTATCAAACAAAAAAACTGTGTGAGAAAGAAAAATTAGTCCTGCTAACACTCTTCCAAGACATGAAATCCAGCATCTCACAGAGAAATGAATTAGATGCTGTTAGCACTGCAACTGCTTTCATAAATGTGACAGCCATTATAAGCCAGCATAATTAATTCACTCACACAACTCCAGACATCAGCACCTATTTTATTAGCTCAAGTTTTATTAACTCCATTAGGATAGTGGGATTATGGTTTGCTCTTTTAGGAGTACTGGGGAAGTAGCTAACTTCCAACAGGGGCTGAATAACTGAATTGTTGCCTTTTTCAATGTCTTCTTAAGGGTAGCTCAGTATGATCTACATTAATTAACATTTTTTACTAATTTCATTTAATTGGGTTGTTTGGATGTGATTGTTGTATTTATATGTACATATATAACTCAAAAATACCATACAGACATTTTACAACTTTCCTTTTCAGGCACAGCACATTACTCTAGTTTTAACCTCTGTTGTATAGCTCTGCCTTTCACTAACCAGGAGAGCACAAATTGGCTGGTTTTTGGGCTTTTTTAATCCCATCACAACTGGGTTAAAATAGATCTATTTATTTTACGAGTTTTCACAACTCTCTTTTCAATGGTATATTAATAATAATATATTTCTTTCTTATCCTATATTTTCACTTACAGTTGGGACAGTCACTGTGCTGCAATCTCTCTGACACCAGCAGAGGAGTGGGAAGAACACCTGCCAACACCTGGGAAAGAAGGAAGAGGCTACAGATGTAAATTACGGCAAGCTTTTGCTAACACAGATTGTCCAAATCCTTTTCACACCAATATCATCACTTTATAATCAGTCAAATTTCAAGGTCACTTAAGAAAAAGATCCAAAATCATAACTAACAAAAAAACCCTCAAACCAAAAAAAAAAAAAACCCAAACAAACCCCAAACAAACAACAGTATAAAAATTTAAAGAACAAAGAAACTCCCAAAAAATCAAAGAAAATAAGACCCTTTCAGAAGTTCATTTCATTAAATTATGATAAATCTCATTTAGAAAAGTAGCCCCTTCCTGCTAGGCCCATTCTTTATCCCTTTAAGAGGAGTATTTTAAAGGAATTATTCCTTTATTCCTTCCTTTGAAATTCATTTAAGTACTCTTTTATAAGTGGTTTTCAAAATAGTAAAGGCTGAAAATTGGAAAATACAACCTCCACCACCAATATGCTCATATGTCATTTCAAAAAGCCCTACATATGGAAATTTCCCACTTATGTATTCTGAGAGCTATCACTTCTGACTGCTGGTAACTGCCAATGTGTTCAGTTTGCTTAGCAACAGTTTTACAGTAGATGTACCATTTGTGCAATCATAAAAGTAAGACATTTGAAGATTCTCTAGAATCTAAAATCAGTAGATGCTCCTACTGATTTTCTGTTAATGTGTGTAACATCTTAGTAAGAGTGTCTGAATAGATTTGTCCAGATATTTCCCTTGGTGTTCCTTAGGGAAGCACCAAAGCCACTGACCTCTTTTTCCCTCTGCAGAATAGTTTTTTTTTTCTTTACTCAAAAATGGAAACATTCTAACCAACCCTACAGATTTACATTCATAGTCACTACAGAAAATGAGTTTTACTTTTCCTAGTGCCGGTTGGTATCTTCTAAAACCTATTGACTTAATGGAAAAGTTGATGAAAATGCAGCTCTTTCTTCAATCAAGTTCCTTGTGCACCAAGGCAGGTTGCAGTACAGCCATTTACTGCTTAATAGTAGGACCCAGTTTAACCAAAACAAACAAAGCGTTGCTTATATGAGCGTGTCTTGGGCATAGTTTATTATTCCATCCCATTTCGGGGAGTTTTGTTTTGTGCCCAGGGGCGGGCGGCTGCTGTACCCGCCCCACCCCGGGCTCCAGGCTGTCACCCTGAATGGGAGCCAGGTCAGAGCTGGGGGTGGCCGAGGGGCAGTTCTTCCCTTTCTGGCGCGGGCTGTTGGACGCGGCTGGTATCTCTGACCAGGGATCCTGCTGTTTCTGTGGGTTTTGCCTGTTTATTTGTTTGTTTGTTTGTTCGTTTTCCCTTTGGCACTGTGACTGAGCTTGCCGGCTTCGCTTCTTTTGCTGCTCTGCTGTAGGAAGCCCAGAGGCAGTGCATGCTCCACCAGGAGCCGGGGCCGCCCTCCTTTCCCGCTGCGGGCTGCCCTCGCCCTCCGCACAGCCTGGACCTAGGTTCCAGCCAGCACCAGAAGAAAAATGCCCGGGAGCCTCTCTCTCTGCTGTGTTCGGGAGCCGGGCTGCTGCTGCCCAGCGCCCGCCATGCCTCTGCCGCTGCTCCGGGGATTTTTACAACACTGTAGCCCTGCACCCCATGCCTGCCCGGAGGCACCTCAGTTCCAGCTACAGCTGCGGAGTTTCTGCTGCTGCTTGCTTGCTACCTCCAGGCGAGCCTGTCCTGCTGTTCCAGCTTGCTTCTCCCGAGATTCCTGCTACTGCCCCTTTCGCTGATCCAGAGGAGCACCAGGATCGGCCCCCGCTGTGAGTCTGTAAAGGAAGCCCCTTCTCCATCCCTGTGGCCGCCTGTGCCCGCCATTGTCTCTGGGAGAGAGAGGGGACTGAGCTTGGTGTCCCAGCGTCCCCTGCAGGCGCGGGGGAATCACCCCCCGTGCCCGGCGCAGCCGGGAGCCAGCAGCGCCCCTGCCGGCTGTGAGCGGAACTGCACCGAGGGGGAAAGTGCCTGAGGCCGAGAGAAGGTTGCTACTGGGTTCCTGGGGGGAAGTAAGGCTCCACAATTTCAATATCTAGCATGTATTCAGTGCTTTTTTCTTTCTTTCTTCCTTTCTTTTTCTGTGCCTTGCAGGCACCCTCATATTTTTGTTAATAAGCAGGGTTTTTTTTCACTTCCACTCCCAGGTATCCATTTCTCATTGGCAGAAGAAAAAGGAGTTATTGAAGCCCTTTCTCTTTAGAGGAAGCACTCATTCCAGGGTTTTCTCCTGAAATTTGTCTCAACATGTCAAAAATAGGCCAGAGACCTGTTCCGTGTGACTTCAGCTCAGCCTTTATTCAGCAGTGACAATCTAGGGTAGGGGGCTTGTGGGCCACGCGCACACCACTGCTCCCTCTGATGGCGCTGAGGATGAGAGGTGCTTCTCCTCCGTCGCAGCTCTTCCGCCGGAAAAGGGTCTTCTGTTCTTATCGGGAGTCTGCCCAAGAAGACCTCGAGCAGGGCTCCTGCACGCCTTTTTATGCTGTCCAGGACCCGCTCTGATTGGTTCACTCTCAATCCTATCTCTGATTGGTCCATTTGAGGATCAAGAATGGCATCTTTTTATTGGTTCATCAGGATCTATAGGCGTGTCTTATTCATTACATCATCTGGTGGAAATTTCTCAGTGGCTTGTCGTTAAGGGGCCTCCCGCCATCTTGGGCTCTTTAGGGGTGGGGAGCAGTGGTGAATCCCGACCACAGGACCCAACTGGGGCGTGAGCTCTAGAACTGATATATGTAACTGGGGTACAACACATAACCAGGGTGTGTAACTAAGGTACAGCCATAGCTCTGGGATATGTAGCTGGGGTACAACACATAACTGGGGTATGTAACTAGGGTACAGCCATAGATCTGGGGTACAGTTTAGCCATCATAACATTGCACAAAGTTCCCTTAACTTCATTTCCTACAAACAGAGCAGCACATCCATCAGATATGAGTTCACAGAAAACCTCCAACTCTGTCAGGGGTCATGAGCAACTACAAGCAATCTATGGGGCAAATGGATTTAGTGCTGTTCGTGTGTAATCTGTGATAAAAACCTCTGCTAACAAAGTTCACTCATAATATCCCAGAACTGCACATAGCCTGCAAAACTTTCTTAGGGCAAGGATTTAAAAATTGAAGGATTTCTCCACACTCTGCTTCATGGCTTAGCCACCACACAGTCTCCAACAATGCCAGCCACAACAGAAACATCTTCCTGAGCTGCAGCCACAGCGCAGGAAGAGAAGTTGTATCCATGAGCTGTACTACAAACTTGAGAGACCAGAGAAAAAGAGATCAACGTGGACCCTGATGCCCTCCGCTCTGGGCTGCCATTCCTCTCATGCAGGCCTGTGGCTTAGCTTAAGAGTTCAGGGCCAGCTGTGTCACTTCCCAGTGCCTCTGTGCTCATCCCTCCTTTTACAAATTGCCTCTTTGGCCTCTGCTCTGTTGCCTGACAAGTTGTCATGGTTTCCCTTTTCCTCTTTGCCAAGCTCCAATAGCACGGTTCAGCACAGCTCTGCTATACATGGTAGTCAAGCACACCACCAAAACACTCAAGATGTTTCACAATGTAAGCAGAGCCTCCACATGATGCAGTACATGTAACCTTGTCTGACTGCTGATGACCTAACTGTGCCAGGGAAACTTTCCCTTGAATAAACACAAAACTAATATATTTGATGTCACAAACCTAGTACATAAGACAGGTCTAAAATAAGCCAGTAGAGTAGTATTTGGTGTACACTGCATTCCAACATGGTATTTTTATTCATTGGAAAATTGTCAGTTTCCTCAAAGCTGCATGGGATTAATTAGGGTATTGATGGACTATTTGGCAGAGTTATAAACAATTCTTACTATAAGCTCTTAAAAAGAGGTTCCAGTGATTTCAGTGCAATGGATTGCATTTCCTAAGCTGTCATTTTTAGACTTCAACCAGACATCACTGTCCTCCATAGTAAAGGTGACAGAGGAACATTTCTGCCAAACCTTGTTCATTTTCACTAACCCACTTTTCAAAGTCTAGAAATAAGGCACACATTCAACACACCTATTACATATGTAGTGATGACTGCTGAACTCTGATACTATTCTATAACAGAGATAATAAAATGTGCCTTCAAATTACTCTCTTCCTCTATGGTATCAGGCAAATTGTAAAAAGAAAAAACTGGGAATTTGTATCCTATGATACACCAAGAGAACTACAAAAAATGTACCAAGATAAGTGTGAGCCCCACAAAACACACAGAATTGAATGCAGTGTCAATGCTGGAGCCTAGCTGACAGCTCCAAGTTCAGAGATTAGATCTTACCGAGCTCTGGTCTCTGATGTCACAATTATTTTCAGGTGGTGAATATCAAGAAATTCAATAGGAATTGCAACAACACAAGTACTCAAAATGCCAAGATCATCAGTCAGCAGCATAGAACAAGGATTGTTTTGAAATGCAAAAATCTCCGGAATGAAATGAAGAAAAAAAGTAAAATGAAATAGTGAGACAGTATTACTATTCTGATTGTCTCTTTTCCCTTTCTTCTGTGTCACTTGCACAGTCTGAGTGACTTACAAGGCCTCTCTCCAGGTCATTGGCCTATGTTTATGGAGCCTTATACTATTTTTACCTGGCCCCTAAGAAATGCTGTCACATCTGTAAGTGCAAAGAAAAAGCTAGAAATAAGGCCTCAATTCAGAAGACACAAAGTATATCTTACTGAGAATTCTCAGAGTTACACACAGAAAGTAGTTGCCTATGAAGAAGTAAGTAGAGAGATGGTACCATCCCCATAATGACCGCTGCAGCATGTTAGAACACTTGGCACATTCAAAGGTAGGATCTTTGAGGAAAAAGTTTTTTGAAGACTACTAGCAGACCTTTCCAGTTCTTTATCACTTTGATTGTCCGAAAAAATGAGGTGTCCCTGAAATAGTTTACAAAAAAAAAAATTAAAAGAAAAGCCAGAAGCTACTGAACTGGGCAATTCTCATATTGATCCTAGAAAATACTTGTTAAGAGCCGTCCATAGGTTTGGGAAACACAATCTCTTCCCCTGAACATTCACCTCCCAAACAAATCTTCTCAGACTGCAAAATACTGGTTAGGAGTTGTGGGGGTTTGTTGCAGGTTTTTTAATGGATTTTTAAAATATGTTTTAGATTTCATGTGAGGTGTTTTTGATATTAGATTCTAAAGCAGACTGCTTGGCTCGCAGGAAGTTTGCCACTGTCATTGTCTCCACAACTATCAGAACTAGACACCACAGAGAGAATTGCTGTCTGACATCTGAGTGATTTAAGCATGTTTTGAAATCAATTTATTATCATGCATGGTTTCGTGCCATTTACTACAAGGGTAACAGAGTTAATAAATGACATCTTTGAAGATGCATGCGGTTGCTCATTTAACGTTACAATTCATCTAAAGAGAAGTAGAAGCTTATAAATGAAAAAAGAAAAAAAAGATTTTCTCTGAATCATTGCCCTTCTAGTTCAGCTCAGATTGAAGTATGAAAATAATACTTTCAAGTAGTAGTAGTAGTAAAGAATGTTTTATTAAAATGAAGTTTTTCAAAGCTTATGTATCAAAACTAAGGCCACAACTAATGCTAACACAAAGTCAAGAAGCTTAAAAGGTTCTTATAATATGATACAATTTAGAAATCTGAGACAAGGCTATTTTACAAACAGTTACTCAAACATTCTGAAATGCAGCATTACTTACTTGTTCTAAAATATTACATCAATTATTCTAGTGATAATATTTAATGATACAAAGTACAGAATTATCAGTGCATGTAACCCGTTTTTATTTTGGTCCTGTGACAAGTAAGTTTCTGCACTACTCCAGCTACTGAAATAAATGGAAGTACAAAATATTGTAATGGAAACTGCCAACAACTCCTTCCTTTTCTGGTGAGTTAATGTCTTTTCTTATAATGCTAAATATCTCCAGTCATAATGGCAATAAATTCCTCTTGATTGACTGTAAAAGAAAAGAAAAAAAAAAGGAGAAAAAAGGAAAAAAAAGGGAAAAAAAGGACATTTGTTAGACAAACAGCAAACAACAATAAACAATAAAATAAAATAATGCATATCTGTACTTAAAGGCTTCTCTGTTAGTATTTGTCGCATCTGATCCATTACTATAAGTGTTTACAAGTTTGCTTCTAGAACAGGGATTTTGCACAGGTTTTTCATGTAACATGAAGTCAGAATGCAAACTTTATTCTGTGGAATACATAAGCCAGAATCTAGCTCACTTATGCTCACTTATATTATTTCTAATTAGCAAAGTAAAAATATTCTAAAAGTGAAACATGATAGTAACCCCCCAAGAAACATGTAAAAAAGATGGCTATGCAAAGTAGCATTATTTTAAAGGTCTATAAAAATGTTAAGAATGGTATCTAAATTTTATTAAGTACTTCTCAAGCAACATACCTCAGTTAGTTATGATTGAATTCAATTTTATTCCTAAAATCGTAACTCAAAACATTTACATCCAATCTAC